>JAZKJV010002101.1:0-259623 GCA_037367405.1 Ottelia alismoides
TCAATCCGAAGAGGAGAGGCTTGCAAATGGCATTGGGCAGTCGGATAGCCGAATAGTACCGCAGCAGCGTACCGTCCAAGTACGTGAAACGAAGCTGGGTAACTCTAGTGAAGGGAAGGCGGCTAAGCTATCACGCGAACCCAGTGGACCACTGACCAGACCCAGCGTTGGAGACTCAGTGATAAGTCGACTGCTTCGCATCTCCGATCGAGCGAAAAGCAACCGCGAAGAGGTCTTTAACAACCTATTCTCGGCGATAACCGTAGACTTACTACGGCAGGCTTTTCACAAACTAGAACGAGGCAAAGCGTCGGGAATCGATGGTCAAACGGTGGAGCAATACGAAGCTGACTTGGAGAGCAATCTCCAATCACTCGAGAACCAGCTACACCGTGAAAGCTATCGCCCGAACCCAAGTCTTCGCGTCAACATTCCGAAAGGTAAAGGTCAGACCGCGGCCGCTTGGTATAGCGTGCATCGAGGATAAGCTCGTCCAGCGGGCTGTTGTGATGATCTTGGAACGAATCTACGAGGAAGATTTCTTACCGATTTCTTTTGGATTCCGCCCCAAGAAGTCATGCCACGATGCATTAAGTGTGCTTGGCCAAGACATCGCCACCGGCAGAGTTAACTGGGTGAGCGATGCTGACATCAAAGGCTTTTTCAATAACGTTGACCATCAACATCTCGTGGAGTTTCTCGCGATCCGCGTGAGTGATCCCAAGATGTTGCGACTGATCAAGCGATTCTTGAGGCCGGTGTCATGATCGAAGGACACTTCGAAGAGACTGATGAAGGAGTGCCACAGGGCGCAGTGCTCTCACCTTTGTTAGCGAATGTCTATCTTCACTACGTATTGGACCTTTGGTTCGAGCGTGATGTGAAGCCACGCTTGGATGGTGAAGCCACGATGGTGCGTTATGCAGATGATTTTATCTGCACGTTCGAACTGGAGCGTGATGCGCGCCGCTTTCAGGAAGTCTTGAAGAAGCGTTTAGGTCGATTCTCGTTAGAGTTAGCTGAGGACAAGACGAAGCTACTAAGATTTGGCCGTTTCGCTGAGCGCGATACAAAACGATTGGACGGCCAAAGCCCAGGAACCTTTGACTTCCTTGGTTTCACGCATTACTGTGGCCATAGTCGTACCGGCAGATTCAAGTTAAAGAGGAAGACCGCCAGTAAGAAGTTGCGAACTAAATTTACCGATTTAAAAGAATGGCTTCGTCACAACTTGACCCAGCCAATAGCCGAAGTCTGGAAGACGCTTAACAGCAAACTTCGCGGTCACTATCAGTACTATGGGATCAATGACAATTGGCCGAGTCTGATCAAGTACCATGAGGCAGCGAAGCGATTCGCTTACCGCTGGATCTGCCGTCGCAGCCAGAAAGGTCGCATCAGCCTTCGGGAATATGGTGAATACTTGAAACGCAATCCACTGGCTGGCCCCATCCGATTAACGGACCTAATCGCGAAGGGACGAACGCAGGCGACAGTCATGCCTCGGTAGACAAGTGGTAGCTGGGAGCCGGATGCGTTAACAGCGCACGTCCGGTTCTGAGAGGGTGCGGACACTCAATTGAGCAAGGATGATATAATGTGGCACCGCCGGGAAACCAGGCGGCAAACCGAGAACACAAACCTCGATCCTAACCTCAAGAGACTCCAAACTACTCGCCACGGAGCACTCGATAACGCGGTTTGGCAGTGGTTGCCTTACTCCTCGTGCCCGGTGATGGCCGACGTTCGTCGAGAAGAGAATCCTTGGAACGATTCAGAGTTTATTCAGCCACGATTTTTCGATCCCAAAATTCTGAGCGATCGTATGGGGTCATTGGGGCGGAACTTGTTGCGTTAGACCCAGCGGAAGAGAATGCTGAACGCAGTGACGATCCTGAACTGCCAACCAATCCAATAGCGTTTTCAACGTGTCGGAATGTCTGGGACGAGAACAATAAACTCACCAACCGAAGAATCTTCGTAACCGCTGTACCGGCGTTTCCGATCTCTGAGTTGATTGGGCAAATCATTGAACCATTCTACGGTGGGAGCGAAACTAAACCATGATGGCTCGATGCTATAATCGACGAACAATGGGTTGCAGACGAAGCCCTCGATCAGCCGTTTTGACTTGTGTTGAGTCAACTGCTCGGGCTCGCTGAACCCTGTCGTTATCGCATTCATCCATCAACGACAAATCGTATGGCAAAGATCTGGCATGGCGAGCGGACCACAGATGCAGGCCAATATCATGGCGGCCATCCCATGGGAGGCGGTTTTATCGATTCGCCATATTCTGCACCGCCTCCAGTTTCATCGGGACACCCTACACTTGATCCAGGAGTTGCCTACTTCGTTCGTGTGTGTGGATTCACTTTTGAATTCTGGTCACTCTCGCAAATCGAAGTTGCCTTGAGATTCTATAAAGACAAAGTTCATCCGAGCAAACGAAAGAGGCACATGGGGTGAACACGATGTGACTCAGCGATGGTACGAACGCCTACCACAATACCTGCAAGAAAACGGAAAACGCGAACGCGTCGTAAAGGCCCTCGAACTCGCACTAAGACAGTTCCGCGATCGCGCCTAAACTGATTGATTCCCACATCGAAAGATGCGATAACAAAGCCGTGCACACGGAGCACTCGAAGACGCGTTTCGGCAGTGGTTGCCTAAACGCTCGTGCCCGGTGACGGCAACGTTCCTGGGCAGACAGTGCACGCTTTTGTGTGACAACATAGTAACTCGTAATCCAATCCGAACGACTTCGAATGATTGTTGCGCGGACCAAAGATACCGCAACGTTCTGCGGCGAGTTCAATCTGTATTGCTGCGGTTAAGATCACTCCTGATTATCAAAACCATTTCCAACGCAGGAAAACCTGTGATGACCAACGACGTACTACGGACCACTTCAACATTGAGAGTCAACTGATTCGCTAACATCAAAACCAACTCGGGCTCGCAATGCAAAACGATCCGAACAAAGAACCTGAACGCAAAAATGCTTGCAGGCTCAACATCGAATCGACTATACTCCAAGCGTGATTAGTGGCTTCTGAAAAAGCCAGGAACCAAGCGTTCGACCGAAGCCGCGGTGGCTAGCGTTTTGCCAATGGAAAATCACTCGCCGCGGCATCGGTCAACGCGGCCGTTATCGTCATTAGATCATGCCAACGGATCCTCAAACCTACGATGAATGGCTGGCATTGTCCGAAGACGATCGCGACGCTACCAAGTGCTTCATTTGGAACGCATATCGTCGAACGGGTGTGGCATTTGCATTTACTGCTGCTTGTCGCTTGGCGATGCAATCTTGTCATGCGGTCCTGGACATCGCAATTGGCACATACCATGAGGCGAGTATGTTCTGCACATGACCGTTTCAGAACACGATTTTAAAGAGTGTCCCGCCGTTTCTAGTTCAACGCTTCGAAGGATTTCGCGTCGTATGGCAACCGGAACGAAGTTTTGCGATTGATCCCGTCATTGGGGCTGACATAGGTGGTAAGTGGATTGCTGAGGAATCGAGCGACAGCTACGAGTTTGAGTTCCGTCTGAACGCTGCTGGTGTTGATGTAATCGGATATTGTCGTAAGACAAATCAGCCGCTTTTGATACAGAACCCAACGGTCAATCGCGAGTACGTGATCTTTAGCGCTTACAACCCCTGGGCTAGGTAAACACACTAGCCACACATTTAGACTCGTAGCACCGAATCGTGCGGAAGACAACGTGACCAAATCCGAGTTCTACCGGCGATTGAAAGACAACGGTTCTTAACGAAAGAGCGATAACAAAGCGTTGGACGCGGAGCCGCTGGTCGCGTCGTTCCTGAAGTCAATGTTGATTGGCGGCGGCCCGGTCAACGCCGCCGTTCGACGATCGACATTGCGTAAAGTCAAATGCAAGAAATTGGGAAGCAACATGGGTCAAAAGCGAGCATCGGTCACCTACGGATGTTCGTTTTACAGACTGCAAATTCACTGACGAACATCTGAGAATGTTTTTGAGCCTAACAGGTCTTCCGATCACACAACGCCAGTTGAGGTTCGATGCGGCGCGCAAAACATGCGAATGGCCAATTATCTTGGACCCGGCAACGTTCGTTGGTCCGATACTTTCGATGGATCATCATATTTGGCACGCAACGAATTTCTTGGAAGACAAGGCGGAAGTTCTCCAAACACTTCGGCGGATGAATTGTGCGTTTTGGTTGCGGGTCTATTGCTCGACCATCGAGCAGCTTGTTCAGATAGATTTGCCGATTATGGAACGGCTCGTTAAGCTGAACGTAATATTGCAACTCATTCCCGGAAAGGCCGTCGAACAAACACGTGCACCGAAGTCGCGGACGACGCCTTCTACCAACGGCACGTCAATCGCCGCGACTCGGTGACGTGTGTCGTTCCTGGGCAGACAGTGCACGCTTTTGTGTGACAACATAGTAACTCGTAATCCAATCCGAACGACTTCGAATGATTGTTGCGCGGACCAAAGATACCGCAACGTTCTGCGGCGAGTTCAATCTGTATTGCTGCGGTTAAGATCACTCCTGATTATCAAAACCATTTCCAACGCAGGAAAACCTGTGATGACCAACGACGTACTACGGACCACTTCAACATTGAGAGTCAACTGATTCGCTAACATCAAAACCAACTCGGGGCTCGCAATGCAAAACGATCCGAACAAAGAACCTGAACGCAAAAATGCTTGCAGGCTCAACATCGATCGACTATACTCCAAGCGTGATTAGTGGCTTCTGAAAAAAGCCAGGAACCAAGCGTTCGACCGAAGCCGCGGTGGCTAGCGTTTTGCCAATGGAAAATCACTCGCCGCGGCATCGGTCAACGCGGCCGTTACCCGACTGAAACTGAACGAACTGTAAACCACATGGACATTGCTGACGCCATTGCTGCTCTGCTCGACTGCAATGAACCAGTGCCGAAACCTTTACGACTGCCGACCGAGTCAGATGTCCGCGCTGTCGAGACCGAACTTGGCGTCGTCTTGCATCCTGACTTTCGCCGGTTTCAACTGGAGGCAAGTAATGTTTGCTTCGGCATTCGAGAACCATTCGTTGCCCTCCCGGATTTGATGCCCTACCTTAGCCTCGCCGCTAACGCCAAGGAGGCATGGGCTGCGGTGTTCCTCGAAACTGCATCGCCTTCTGTGGCGACAATGGAAACTACTTCTTCCTCGATCCGGCCGGTTGAGTTGGGTACTTTGACCATGACTCAAATTCACATTCGGTGTCAAAGCAAACACTTGCTGATTGGATATTCGAAGAATGGATCAACGATCCAGCACTTTCCGACGACTGATCCAAGCGGCGGGTAACCATCGCGTGCACCCGAGCACGCGAACCGAGCGTTTCGAAATTGAGAATCTTTAGCGCGTGCCGGGTGACGCGTGCCGTTCCTGGGCAGACAGTGCACGCTTTTGTGTGACAACATAGTAACTCGTAATCCAATCCGAACGACTTCGAATGATTGTTGCGCGGACCAAAGATACCGCAACGTTCTGCGGCGAGTTCAATCTGTATTGCTGCGGTTAAGATCACTCCTGATTATCAAAACCATTTCCAACGCAGGAAAACCTGTGATGACCAACGACGTACTACGGACCACTTCAACATTGAGAGTCAACTGATTCGCTAACCATCAAAACCAACTCGGGGCTCGCAATGCAAAACGATCCGAACAAAGAACCTGAACGCAAAATGCTTGCAGGCTCAACATCGAATCGACTATACTCCAAGCGTGATTAGTGGCTTCTGAAAAAAGCCAGGAACCAAGCGTTCGACCGAAGCCGCGGTGGCTAGCGTTTTGCCAATGGAAAATCACTCGCCGCGGCATCGGTCAACGCGGCCGTTATGCGATGAAGCATTTTATTCTCGACGAACCGATTGAAATCATCGACACCAGTTGGATCGCGTTGCGCGAAGCATCGCTCGATTCAATAGTACGAGCGCTAAATCTCCATCCTGTTCGTGAGCTCTCTTTCAACGAGGCAACGGAAATTGTTTTTGGAAACGATACTGCTTCGCAAGATGACTGGCCAAACTTGAACATTATCTTTGTCACTTCGTTAGTAGGTGGCTGGCGTCTATGTATCGGCGACTTTTTGGGCGCGGGCCCACACAAGAAGGAACCCGACGACCAGCGGACTTCGTTCAAGACCACTGCAACTTGGTGTGAACGCCTCAGCAAAAACCATCAATCTGTTTTCGCATTCACAGATCAACCTCAACTGGACTGGTATTCGTGGATGTGTGCACGTGATGGCAAACTCGAACGGCAAGTCGTTTATGAGGACGGCGAATTTTTGGCATCCCGTGGTGCAGAGACGGCAATTGAGAAGCGAATGCGAAGCGAATTCATCCCTGATGATATCCAAGAGAAATGGGTGCCGGATGTCGACACCGTGGTCCGCATAGCACGTGCATGGTCTGTCGACCCGAACAGATCGCAAATGCGGCTTCGCAACGGCTGGCTCTGTGCCACTCGACACTCAAAAATACGAAATCAAATCGCATAACCAAGCGGTGAACCCAAGTCGCCGACAGTGTCGTTACTTACATCAACATCAAACGCGCGACTGGGTTACCGCAGCCGTTCGTCCTTCGTAGTAGTGTCACCCATGAGTTCCGAATTGAACGATGCGATTGAAGGGATAATGGATCGCGGGTTTCGCCTTGGCGCAAATGGGCTCGATCCGACCGATCGAACAGTTTACGTGATATCGAATGCCGACTTTGAGATTTGCCTGGGGAGTGCTTCAGGGTACCTATACAATTCTGCCGGTGATGATATCGAACTACTCGCGACTGCATTCGAGGACATTGGTTGTTCATTGCTCGCAACTCGGGCACGAAAATTGGTTAATGCGATGCTTGCGTACGGATGCATCCCATCTGATCGCCAGTCACGTGGGAATTTGATACAATCAGACAATGCTACGATAAACCGACTGATTGATGAATTGACATGTGCGGTTCAAGATCGCGAGGAAGACTTTGGCCAGATGCTTGTCGAATACTTTGCCTCCCGCCGAGCAGCTTAAGGACGAACATTTCAAGGATTAGATTCAGCGGTGAAGGCGGAGAAGGCTCCGGGGCAGGCGAGTAACTGACCAGAGTGAGTGGTCGTTCAGAAGGCTGGTCCAGCCTGAATCTAATCCATTGTTCAAGTAATCCGCTGTCGCAACGTTGGTATCGCTGATGTAACTCAACGTCTCTTCTGATGCTCAGCTCTTCCCTGCGTCACTGATCTTTCGATGTTAACTTACTGTGCTGTTTAGTGTTTTTCGGCTCAGTACTGGTTTGCTTTTCGGCGACTTTTTCAGGGAAGTTGTTTTTGGACTTAAAATCATTGCGAATTGTTGTTTCGGTAGCGACACCTTTTTGCGTTGAGCGTTTGTTGGCACGTCGACAACGTACATCGAGCAGTTTTTTGCGGCCTGATGCAGTGTTCATGTTTGAGTTTCAATGTTTTTTGATGGTGTTGGTACAGACGCTGAGCGGTCACTGGGCTTCAGTGTCTTGATTTTTCAACGGTTTTGCCACGCAGGCGCAATCAACTAGTATCCATTGCCATCTGCTTACTTGAATCATAGGGCTCGAATACGCCGGGGCCGAGTTCAGCTCCGCAGTCGGGGCATTTGGGCCGCGACTTGATTTTCTGGCACTGCTGGCGGAAGGCGAGCACGTAGACCAATCCCTTGGAAATGGTCACAATCCAAGCCAACAGCTCATAGTCGGTGCGACTACCAGAATGCAAGAATCCATAGTGACGAACTTTCCTGCAAGCCTCGCGGCAATACATGTTGAAGAAAGCGACGGATGAATTCCTCAGCCGTCACTTTCAAAGTCTTGTATTGCTTTGAACCACCTGGACGATATTGATAGGTCACCAAGTCGCGTAAGCTCTCACGCTGTTGCGACAGTTGAGTGATACTAACAATTCGTCGATCGGTGATGGCAACGCGGTAAACGTAACCCGCTAAGTAGCGAAGGGCTTTTGATCCGTCACCGACTGCTTGGCAATTTACAACCCACTTGGTCTTCCAGACTTCAGGAGGGATCTTGTCAAGCAGACCACAAGCTTTCATCGCTTCGCGGAATTTGGCACGGAACATTACCGACGCAGCTTTGACAGGAACGAAGAACTTGTCGCTGCTGTTGAGCCATGCTGTTCCATCCTCACTGAGCGCTCCACCAGGAACGATGAAGTGCGTGTGCGGATGGTAGCTCATGGTCCTTCCCCAAGTGTGCAGCACGCCAGTCATTCCAAGGCGATCCGATCCGATGTACTTCGGATTGGAGGCTAACTCGCGCAAAGTATCGCGAGCCGCTTCGAATAGCACTGGCAAGCACTCTTTGGGATACCGAGCGCACGATCCGGCGAAGCTTGCTGGGGACCGTAAAGGTCAACAGAAAGTATTCGCACGGTAGCAACTTCTTCATCTGCGTCTCGAGCCAGTCTTGGCTTTCTGCGACTGACAAGCTGGACAGTGCCGATTTCCGCAAGACCTGAGCACCCAATGGTGTCGCTGCAAGCGCTACAGTAATATCGAACACTACCAAGCTTTCCAGTTCGGCAGCGCTGAATCATCTGCATCGCTCGGTGTTGGTCTCGCGACATCTTACTTCCGAACTTAGCCACATAAGCTGGACCATATCGACGATGGATCTCGCCCACGGTCGGTGAGTCCGATGCGCTGGGCGGTTCCGTTCCTCGCGCATCGAACTCAGTCTTTCGTGTTGTGGTCGCTCCAGCGGAGTTGGGATCAACCACGCTTAGCCTCAGGTCGATCGACCATCAGGCTATTGATCGTGGCAACTGCGGCTTCCTCACCGATGGTTGTCAAGTGAAGATAGATCATCGTTGTCGTCAGGTACTTGTGACCCAGATACTTTTGAATCTGACGTAAGTTGACACCAGCTTCAAGTAAGTGAGTCGCGTAGCAATGGCGCAAAGTGTGGGTCGCGATGCCGCGATCAGCCAGCCCAATTGCTCGACAACTCTCTTGATACACAACTGCGGACTTCCCTCATTCATGGGTGTAGTCGCGGTCGGTGCAAGCTTGTGATTGCGACCTTCGGCAGGGAACAACAACTTCCGGGTTGTGGTGCGTTAGCCAATGCTCACGCAGCATATCGAGAGTCTTTTGCGGCAGAGGCACAAGACGATCTTTAGCACCTTTACCGCAATGCACATGAACAAGCATGCGATCGGATTTGATGTCGCTGACTTGCAGATGCAATGCTTCTTGCATTCGCAGTCCCAACGAATAGACCGTCCAAAAGAAGCATCGCATAACCGGCCGTTGCACTGTATTAATCAACAAGTGAGTCTCATCGAGCGATAGCACCGTTGGGAGCTTTAGTTGATTTTGAACTTTCAAATTATTCAGCGTCTGCCAATCACGAACACACGTCTTACGATAAAAGAACTTGACGGCTGAGTGAGTCACTTTGAGTGAGTTTGGTTCAAGTTCTAAATCGTTCGTTTGATACAACATATATTGACGCAAATTATTTTCGGTGATCTTGTCTGGTGACAAGTTGAAATGGACAGACAACTTTTTCATTTCGCGGAGATAGGGAGATTTGAGTTTCCTCGGATAGTCCAGCGATTACCAAGTCATCGCGAAAGCGCGTTGCCAGCGGCGAGGAAGTGAACAAGGTCTCTTTTTTGGAAGCCGGTGCCCGTTTGGTTCTCTTGCCGTTCGCGTCCAAACCAACCTTTGCTCGCCAGTGTCATTGGCTTTTGCTTTTTCATTCGTTACCGTACGGCTTCGAGCGAGATTCGAAGGCTTTGCAGCAGTCGTTTTCTTGGTGGTTGTGGTCTTTTTGTTCATGGTCGAGTACTCCCGATAGAATCTGCGGCATCGCAGCCAGAAAGTTGGCATTTCGAAAACTACCGCAGTCGAGAATACTTTGATTAGAAATGCGAACCGTTCACCGTCTGAGAGAAATGCTTGCCAAGGCAGCACAAGGAAAGCTACAATTCAGCAAGACTCCGCCGCGACAGCGGCTTACTTGAACAAAGCATTTCACCGGAGTGTGCGTCCCGGTCAAAATATAGTCCGCGTCACCGGCGCACACCCGGTGAATGCTGTCGTTATTGCTTCGAAGATTTTGGTCTCATGACTAACCTCCCACTTGCGAAACAAAATGCCCCGAGCGCCATACCAGTCGCGGAGCAGGTTGTGGCAATTTTGGATGCAAGAACGTTTGAGCTTGCCGCCAAGTACTGCGCTGGTGACTTGATACTTCTAGACGAACGCTGGACGGTCACCATCACAGACCTGATTCAATACGTGACAGAGAACGGCTTCCCTAGTTGGGTTCGAACCTGTCCCGAAACATACGATGGAATTTACCTGTTACAATCCAATTCAACGTGGTTGGTTTACGAGCAGGAGCGTGGCAAGATTTACGAAGAATCACGCAAGACATTTGACTCATACGATCACGCACTAGCACACGTGCTGCAGACCTACTACATGCCAACCGCAACAAAACACACGGCGCACGATTCCAATCCGAATACGCAATAACAAAAAAATGCACGTGCGTTCTGGAAATGGTTTGAAGACAAGCGGGTGGAACTCCCGCCTGAGTAGCTCTTAGCCAGAGGCTCAGTATCGAGTGTTGCAGCGTTGATATAAGGAGTAAGAGGTTAGGCCCATCCGAAGTTCAGCGTTGAAGCGTACACAGAAAGGAAGCGAGGATGAAAGGTAGGGATTAGCTGACCCGCCCTGAATGGTATTGAGCCCCGAAATTCTTGTAACTGTCGGATCCTGCCCAAGGTGTGTGCATACTGGAAGGCAATACCCAACATCGCGTCATGGCGAGTGATGTTGGGAGACCCGGGGTCGAACGCCCATTCGCGCTTTACATTATGTCATCAAGGCAACCAGAGAGCCCATGTTCTTACTCGGCATGGAGTCCAACTATGTCGAACCGAGTATGCATCACCAATCCGAAGAGGAGAGGCTTGCAAATGGCATTGGGCAGTCGGATAGCCGAATAGTACCGCAACAGCGTACCGTCCAAGTACGTGAAACGAAGCTGGGTAACTCCAGTGAAGGGAAGGCGGCTAAGCTATCACGCGAACCCAGTGGACCACTGACCAGACCCAGCGTTGGAGACTCAGTGATAAGTCGACTGCTTCGCATCTCCGATCGAGCGAAAGCAACCGCGACGAGGTCTTTAACAACCTATTCTCGGCGATAACCGTAGACTTACTACGGCAGGCTTTTCACAAACTAGAACGAGGCAAAGCGTCGGGAATCGATGGTCAAACGGTGGAGCAATACGAAGCTGACTTGGAGAGCAATCTCCAATCACTCGAGAACCAGCTACACCGTGAAAGCTATCGCCCGAACCCAAGTCTTCGCGTCAACATTCCGAAAGGTAAAGGTCAGACGCGGCCGCTTGGTATAGCGTGCATCGAGGATAAGCTCGTCCAGCGGGCTGTTGTGATGATCTTGGAACGAATCTACGAGGAAGATTTCTTACCGATTTCTTTTGGATTCCGCCCCAAGAAGTCATGCCACGATGCATTAAGTGTGCTTGGTCAATCCATCGCCACCGGCAGAGTTAACTGGGTGAGCGATGCTGACATCAAAGGCTTTTTCAATAACGTTGACCATCAACATCTCGTGGAGTTTCTCGCGATCCGCGTGAGTGATCCCAAGATGTTGCGACTGATCAAGCGATTCTTGAAGGCCGGTGTCATGATCGAAGGACACTTCGAAGAGACTGATGAAGGAGTGCCACAGGGCGCAGTGCTCTCACCTTTGTTAGCGAATGTCTATCTTCACTACGTATTGGACCTTTGGTTCGAGTGTGATGTGAAGCCACGCTTGGATGGTGAAGCCACGATGGTGCGTTATGCAGATGATTTTATCTGCACGTTCGAACTGGAGCGTGATGGCGCGCCGCTTTCAGGAAGTCTTGAAGAAGCGTTTAGTCGATTCTCGTTAGAGTTAGCTGAGGACAAGACGAAGCTACTAAGATTTGGCCGTTTCGCTGAGCGCGATACAAAACGTTTGGACGGCCAAAGCCCAGGAACCTTTGACTTCCTTGGGTTTCACGCATTACTGTGGCCATAGTCGTACCGGCAGATTCAAGTTAAAGAGGAAGACCGCCAGTAAGAAGTTGCGAACTAAATTTACCGATTTAAAAGAATGGCTTCGTCACAACTTTGACCCAGCCAATAGCCGAAGTCTGGAAGACGCTTAACAGCAAACTTCGCGGTCACTATCAGTACTATGGGATCAATGACAATTGGCCGAGTCTGATCAAGTACCATGAGGCAGCGAAGCGATTCGCTTACCGCTGGATCTGCCGTCGCAGCCAGAAAGGTCGCATCAGCCTTCGGGAATATGGTGAATACTTGAAACGCAATCCACTGGCTGGCCCCATCCGCTTAACGGACCTAATCGCGAAGGGACGAACGCAGGCGACAGTCATGCCTCGGTAGACAAGTGGTAGCTGGGAGCCGGATGCGTTAACAGCGCACGTCCGGTTCTGAGAGGGTGCGGACACTCAATTGAGCAAGGATGATATAATGTGGCACCGCCGGGAAACCAGGCGGCAAACCGAGAACACAAACCTCGATCCTAACCTCAAGAGACTCCAAACTACTCGCCGCGAGTTGCGGGTCGCGCGTTTTCTGATGGTATGATCACTCGCCGCAACCGCGTGATGGTGTCGTTCGGACATTCAAGGATAGTGACTGAGCAAGAATGGAATCGGTATACATCGAAACCACGATTTTGAGCTACCTGGTGGCGAACCCGGCAAGGGACATCGTGATTGCTGGTCACCAACAAACGACTCAACTGTGGTGGTCAACGCGTCGAGCTGCTTTCGATTGTTTCATTTCTCAGGTTGTGGTAGACGAAATCTCGGCTGGAGATCCCAATGAAGTCCAGAAGCGTTTGGCCATCGCAGGAACGCTGGATGCGTTATCGGTAACTACTGAGGCCGAGAAACTGACCGAATCGATCATGAGGGCGGGGGTATTGCCACCTAAGGCAATTCGTGATGCTGCGCACATTGCTGTGGCGACTGTCCACGATGTACAATATCTGATGACGTGGAACTGCAAGCACCTGGCCAACGCACAGATTTCCAAGCGGATCGCAGTGCTGTGTAAGCGGGCCGGATACGAAATGCCGACGATCTGTACACCGGAGGAACTTCTCGAGGAACTGACTGATGAGCAATGACCCCATCGTAGAAGAAACCCACCAGATTCGAAGTCGCCTTGCTGCGAACTTCGGGTATGACATTGCGCGGATTTTTGCTGACATACGTTCGCGTGAACACGAATTGGGTGATCGACTAAAGAACCGACAGAAAAGTCCGAACCAAACGATGCACCCAAGCGGCGGACAACTGCTTCTGGAACGGATACACCTACGCCCGCCGCTGGGTGATCGTGGTCGTTCTGTCTGAAAGGTGCGCGGACACAAGCTGCATTCACAACCAACAATGAACGATGCTCCGTATACTCGCGATGAGATCGAAGCCCTTAATGAGGACGCTTGGCCGGAACGTGGTGTCTATTGTCAACGATGCCGCAATTACATTCCGATCTTCCAGGAGATTTCGAAGGATGACGATGCTCGCCTCGCAAATGCTGGCTTCATCGATCGAATGAAGTTCGCACGTCAGATGACAGGTTGTTCGATGCGCTGGGCAAAGATTTGGGCGTTGCATCCGAATGGTGGTCACGACACTGCACCATGCCCCGAATGCGGCGAACCGTTACGGACTAAACTTGCCAAACAATGTTTGGAATGTGGTGCTGATTGGCATTGACGTTCAAATAAACAAATTGTCTGCGGCTTCTGGTTCTGTTACAATAACCAACAATCGAACTCGATTGGCGGGCCTCTCGGCACTTCAAAAACAGACAGAACCAAGGGTTGCAACGGAGCACTCGATCTGCCGCTTTGCCGATGGCAAGTCAACCGCTCGTGCCCGCTGAACCCGGCCGTTCCTGGGCAAACAATGGACGCTTTTGTGTGACAACGAAGTAACTCGTAGTCCAATCCGAACGACTTCGAATGATTGTTGCGCGGACCGAAGATGCCGCAATGTGCTGTGGCGAGTTCAATCTGTATTGCCGCTATTGAGATCACTCCTGATTATCAAAACCATTTCGAACACAGAATACGCTGCGATGAACAACGACGCGTTCCGGACCACTGCAACATTGAGAATCAATTGATCCGCTGATATCAAAACCATTTCGGCGGTCGCAATGCAAAACGACACGAACAAACAACCTGAGCCCAAAAATGCTTGCAGGTCCAACATCGAATCGACTATACTCCAAGCTTGATTCGCGGCTTCTGAAAAAAGCCAGGAACATTTCAAGGATTAGATTCAGCGGTGAAGGCGGAGAAGGCTCTGGGGCAGGCGAGTAACTGACCAGAGTGAGTGGTCGTTCAGAAGACTGGTCCAGCCTGAATCTAATCCATTGTTCAAGTAATCCGCTGTCGCAACGTTGGCCTCGCTGATGTAACTCAACGTATCTTCTGATGCTCAGCTCTTCCCTGCGTCACTGATCTTTCGGTGTTAATCGACTGTGCTGTTTGGTGTTTTAGCTCAGTACTGGTTTGCTTCTCGGCGACTTTTTCAGGGAAGTTGACACGATGGTGCGTTATGCAGATGATTTTATCTGCACGTTCGAACTGGAGCGTGATGCGCGTCGCTTTCAGGAAGTCTTGAAGAAGCGTTTAGGTCGATTCTCGTTAGAGTTAGCTGAGGACAAGACGAAGCTACTAAGATTTGGCCGTTTCGCTGAGCGCGATACAAAACGTTTGGACGGCCAAAGCCCAGGAACCTTTGACTTCCTTGGTTTCACGCATTACTGTGGCCATAGTCGTACCGGCAGATTCAAGTTAAAGAGGAAGACCGCCAGTAAGAAGTTGCGAACTAAATTTACCGATTTAAAAGAATGGCTTCGTCACAACTTGACCCAGCCAATAGCCGAAGTCTGGAAGACGCTTAACAGCAAACTTCGCGGTCACTATCAGTACTATGGGATCAATGACAATTGGCCGAGTCTGATCAAGTACCATGAGGCAGCGAAGCGATTCGCTTACCGCTGGATCTGCCGTCGCAGCCAGAAAGGTCGCATCAGCCTTCGGGAATATGGTGAATACTTGAAACGCAATCCACTGGCTGGCCCCATCCGCTTAACGGACCTAATCGCGAAGGGACGAACGCAGGCGACAGTCATGCCTCGGTAGACAAGTGGTAGCTGGGAGCCGGATGCGTTAACAGCGCACGTCCGGTTCTGAGAGGGTGCGGACACTCAATTGAGCAAGGATGATATAATGTGGCACCGCCGGGAAACCAGGCGGCAAACCGAGAACACAAACCTCGATCCTAACCTCAAGAGACTCCAAACTACTCGCCCCAAGTCGCCGTTCGCGGCTTTAATTACATCAACATCAACCTCGGCGACTGGGTTATGGCCGCCGTTATCGCAATCAAGCGATCCCGCCAAGCAACAAACTTGAAACCATTGGCAATATCTTGAATCCAACCAGAACGCTGAATCAACTTAAGACGTTGCTACCCGGCGATACCCCGCAAAGGGCTGATGGAGAATATGGATTCGAATCACTAGATGAATTCATCGACCATAGTGAACCCGAGTTGGCTCTCGGAGCCCTGGTCTATATTGCCGGAGCGCATGTTGACAACGGAACAATTCTCAATCCCCAGTTTTGGACAACAGCAAAGCAACTCGCTGAACAACTGATAGCCTTGAATCGTACGACGACCTTTACCGACGGTCTCGCTGATATAATTCAGGCAATTGACTCGCATTATGCTTCCAATCGACAGTGACATTTGCGATAACCAAGGGTTGCAACGGAGCGGGCGAATCGGGCGGTTGGGCACTGGTTGCTCTCGCGCGCCCGCCCGCTGAACCCAATCGTTCGTCGAAACTATGGGCTCACTCATAAAACTATGTTGCCGATACTGTGATGCGAATTGGGTCGTGAGTGCAACAGACCGAGATTCGAGAACAGTCTTTTGCGAGCAATGCTCAGACTTCGTCGTTATTAATCGAATCCCATACTCGCATTCGCGTTTTAACACTTGCTGGCAATGCGGTACGGACAACTCATCGCAAACACCGATCGATCAATCTCTTGCTAAGTGCCCTAAATGTAAGATGGGCGTTCTCTCACTTCGCTGTCTGCGGATCGTATCTTGCTGATAACAGTGTTCCTATGCTCAAGTGCGGTGACATTGTTGAAGGATTCTTCGATAATTGGGCGGTTCACATATTCGACTTGCCGGCTATCCCTCGCGAAGAATGTGCAAGGGATCGAGAAGGGAATCATTGATGGACTTTGGTGTCTCGAAGTTATTGATACTCCGAAATTGACGCAACGAGACCGCGAGTATTACTTTCGCATCATCGCCCGCTATAAATCGACGAACAAAGCCATCCACACGGAGCACTCGGTCAGCCGGTTTGGCAATGGTTGCCTTTCCGCTCGTGCCCGGTGATGGCGGCCGTTCGTCGATGTTGCATAACGTACACCAAATTCGCAAGGTTTCGTTTCAGCGCTCCGTGAAGGTACTTAAATGTTTCACTTCAATTTCATGCGGCACATCGGGGTAATGCTGATACTCACAACTTGCACACTCCAGACCTATTGCCAAGACTTACGACAGGAAAAATCCGCGCCAATCGAGTTCCGTCATAAGCTGGCCCGAATAAGGTAGCACAATCTGTGGCGACCTATTCGCCTGACAGAAGCGTTGTCGCGCGGGTGGTTGGAGAGCGTGGGAAGTGGAACGTACAACTCTTTGATGCGGCGAAGAAGACGCCTCTTGGGCAGACGATCGAACTGAAGGCTAAATTTATTACGGCGTTGGCTGTCAGCCCAGACAACAGTAACGGTTGCGACGGCGATTGGAAGTTTTAGCGATGATTGGGGAGAAGTTCGCATCTGGAATGGGAAGTCTGGCAAGGAGATTGACAGATACCGAGCGTCCCGCGATAAGGGGCTTCCAGATCTCGGAAATGTCTCCCGCTTATCGTTCAGCGACGATGGGAAGACGGTTACCATCGTAAGTGGTCCCGGCGGGTGGAAAGTAAAAAACGACGAACATTTTCAAGGATTAGATTCAGCGGTGAAGGCGGAGAAGGCTCCGGGGGCGGGCGAGTAACTGACCAGAGAGAGTGGTCGTACAGAAGGCTGGTCTAGCCTGAATCTAATCCATTGTTCAAGTAATCCGCTGTCGCAACGTTGGTCTCGCTGATGTAACTCAACGTTCTTCTGATGCTCAGCTCTTCCCTGCGTCACTGATCTTTCGGTGTTAATCGACTGTGCTGTTTGGTGTTTTAGCTCAGTACTGTTTTGCTTCTCGGCGACTTTTTCAGGGAAGTTGATTTGGGCTTAATATCCTTGCCAATTGTTGTTTCGATAACGATACCTTTTTGCGTTGAGCGATTGTTGGCATGTCGACAACGTACATCGAGCATTTCTTTGCTGCCTGATGCGGTGTTCATGCTTGAGTTTCAACGTTCTTTAGTAGTGTTGGTACAGACGCTGAGCGGTCACTGGGTTTCAGCGTCTTGATTTTCAACTGTTTTGCCACGCAAGCGCAATCAACTAGTATCCATTGCCATCTGCTTCCTTGAATCATAGGGCTCGAATACGCCGGGGCCGAGTTCAACTCCGCAGTCGGGGCATTTGGGCCGTGACTTGGTTTTCTGCATCTGCTGACGGAAGGCGAGCACATAGACCAATCCCTTGGAAATGGTCACAATCCAAGCCAACAGCTCATAGTCGGTGCGACTACCAGACCACAAGCTTTCATCGCTTCGCGGAATTTGGCACGGAACATTACCGACGCAGCTTTGACAGGAACGAAGAACTTGTCGCTGCTGTTGAGCCATGCTGTTCCATCCTCACTGAGCGCTCCCCCAGGAACGATGAAGGGCGTGTGCGGATGGTAGCTCATGGTCCTTCCCCAAGTGAAACCAACCTTTTGCTCGCCAGCGTCTTTGGCTTTTGCTTTTTCATTCGTTACCGTACGGCTTCGAGCGAGATTCGAAGGCTTTGCAGCAGTCGTTTTCTTGGTGTTGGTCTTTTTGTTCATGGTCGAGTACTCCGATAGAATCTGCGGCATCGCAGCCAGAAAGTTGGCATTTCGAAAACTACCGCAGTCGAGAATACTTTGATTAGAAATGCGAACCGTTCACCATCTGAGTGAAATGCTTGCCAAGGCAGCACAAGTAAAGCTACAATTCAAGAGGACTCCGCCGCGACAGCGGCTTACTTGAACAAAGCCTTCGACAAAAGCCGCGGTGGCTAGCGTCTTGCCAATGGAAGATCACTCGCCGCGGCATCGGTCAACGCCGACGTTACCCGACTGAACTCAGACTGCTATGGGAATGCTGCGATTCAGGTGACTTGTGCTAAGTACTTGGTTACAATAAAGGCACTACCCGACCCTAGGAGGTTCCTATGACCGCTGACCAGATTCTCGCTGATGCTGCATCTCTATCGGTGTCGGAGAAGCTTCGCGTTGCCCAAGCAATTTGGGATTCCCTACCAGAAAATGTGGTGCCAACGCCGAACTCTGAAATCAAATCGGAGTTTGATCGCCGGATGGGAAAACTATCGACGGACCCCAGATTCGGGAATGACTCTCGACGCACTCCGTCGCCGGGCTTGATGCTGATCGAAACGAATGAATATTCGACTTGTTGACGAGGTCTATGATGATTTACGTACGTCACGGGATTGGTACGACAAGAAACGTGACGGGCTTGGCGACGAGTTTGTGGAGGTATTCTTCGACGTTGTGAACGGTTTGCGGCATTGTACGGTGCACACTTCAGTGGACGAGACTGGATATCGACCGAAACGGATGCCGAGATTTACCGCAGTCATCTACTACGATCTAGTTGATTCCCAAATCGTTATCGTTGGTGTTCTGGTCAAAATGGTGACGTTCCTGGTTCAATACTTCGATCTTTTGATGGGACGATCGGCGCCGAGTGCGGTAGCAAGATTCGAGTGCGGTAGCAAGATTGTAGAACAGTTGTCCTCAACTGTTTGTGGGTTGGCGGTGCGAGTTGTGTCCGCATTAAGCATCCATCCTAAACCGCGAATTGGAAGCCTTCAGGGACGTAAAATTGCTTCGCACACTGCGATTCTGACGGGCAATCATGACAAACCAATTGGCCGACAATCCAAGTAAATCGCACACAACTCACGGAACTGCATCGCGCGTTGCTTTCGTCACGCTGGTCGCGGCGTCATCGGGGTTATTGATCGTGCTGGCCGCAACATGGATCGAAGCTTGGCGATCTGGTGTGCTGCCCACTGCTGACGCATGGCAACATTACGAACAGACGGGAAACGGACCATGGGATCACAATGGACGATGATAACATACATTGACTTTGTCTTTTTTGCCGCTTTACTTACATTTGGATCGGGCATCGCAAACACTCTTAGTTGATCGGACTACTGCCCATCGACTGTTTGGTGGACTCGCTTCCGCTGGAGCCGTCGTGACAAATATGGTATCATCTCTTTAATCGACTGATCCGATTGCACAACGGTGCTCGCTGCCGATAACACAAACCGGAGACAACCACCGGAAATACCGTATCGTTGGCAGGCTCCGTACTGGCTTGTTTCCGAAAACAACGACATCTTGGCCAACGGAAAGGAATTCTTTGTCACTGAGGTAATGTATGGGGCGGAGTTTGCGCGGAATCACGCCATGTTTTGGTGAACGCTTGCGTTGATCATGTGGTAACTACTTCAATCTAACCATACCTACCCTAAACGCGTTCAACGTAACCATACAATTGGTGTCGTTCGTCATAAAATAATCAACCATGCTTGCAGGAGGAGGAATCCTAAATGCCGTGCAAACAAACAACACTCGTCAGTCAGTTCATAAGTACGCGGCGATCAGTTTGGCTGGGTTGATTTTCGGAGCAGTTGCAATGCTGGTATCTTTGGGGTTGTGTGCTGGGGCGCGAGCACAAGATGGTAGTCGTGATTGGTCACATTACGTGATTCTCATGCCGACTGTCGGACTCATTTATTCTGTGCTCATTGGACTTTGGGCAGCGTGGGTGCGTCGATCAGCACTTTGGGTGGTTGTAGCTCTTGCTGCGGGTTGTTTCTTTGGAGTTGCTTGGTATTTTTGGTTCCGCTCATTCCTTCGTAACGAATTACTGGTCTTTGTTCTTGGTCCATGCCTATTAGGGGCATGCGCCAGTGCAATCCATGGCTGGTCAATACAGCCAACTTGGTCCGCGTCATTAGTTCGACTGAAAGCTCGATTTCTCAAAGGTCTAGTTGCGGGACTTGCGCTGGGAGTAACCGCAAGCGTTACCTTTGAAGCATTCGATTCAGTTTCGATTCCTGGCATGAAGATAAACAAGAACATTGCCTATTTAGCGGCTATGACGTTTTCCAGTTGCCTATTCCTGATATTGCTCTATTGGGCGTGCGAGTTCAACAAAATGCCTTTACGGGCAACCGGAGCAAGAGAGGCTTGATGCTTTTGTGTTATTCAAGGGCCGTTAGCAAACATCGCAGTCAACCAATGCTTCGGTAACAACCACATTGGATCTCGTTACTTGGCTTGAAACATCTCTCACAAGTTACCAAAGTCTGTTTTTGACGCAAAGCGGAATGACGTTTGGGATGACCCACGCAACAGTGGTTCACGCCGGTTCATGCACTATACTGTTAAATCAAATACCAAATAAAAATCTGGAACCGTGCGTTGCACGAAAATTGGCGGTAATGGCCACTTTTTCGGTGGCAGGCAAGTCCCCCCACTTCGTGACGTAGTCGTTTCTGGAATATATGAATTGGTACGCTCACACCAAGCACGGCAGACCTATGGAAAACGAACTCGATCATCTCGGGAAACTACTCATGACACGTCTTCGTGATGTGGCGTTCGAATGTGTTGAGGGCATATGCGAGAACCGATTCGACTCGCCGGGGCATCGCGCGTTTCAAAAATTGCTTCAATCAATGTCGCCGGAACAGAGAGAAATTGTACGTGATACTGTCCAGTATTGCGTTGATGGTGCCCTGAACGATTTCCTATTCCACCTCGACAAAGAACTGCGCCGAAAAAAGCCAAAGCTACGACTAGAGGCCGGTGGTATCTGCGTGACCAAGCAAACTGTAAATCTTCAAAAAGAGCTTTACGGTGCAACAGGCTGGAAGGCAAGATTCAGCCATTTCAGGGAAATAACAGCAAAAT
Organism: Ottelia alismoides; assembly: GCA_037367405.1. Lineage (NCBI taxonomy): Eukaryota > Viridiplantae > Streptophyta > Magnoliopsida > Alismatales > Hydrocharitaceae > Ottelia > Ottelia alismoides. Next base: position 21,317 of record JAZKJV010002101.1, read on the forward strand.
AGCTTAGGCTTACCAAACGACGCTGGACAGGCCGAGGCAAAATCCACTCCACGATAGACACCGGGTAGGATGATCCGTGAGCTTCTTCGGGGGCGCGTATTAGCGGCACAAACATTTGCTTGTTCGATTCCGCCAAACCAGCGCAAAGAGATAACGGACAGCAGTGCCGGTTGCATTGATTTGCGTCTTCACATCGGCTGGCTGGGAAAAAGGAATCGTCAGCAATTAAGTATTGTGCTCGTTATTCTTTCGCCGAAACAACCGGTTCCGAAATATTTGCTGAATTTGCGACGGTGGCTTCTGTCCTGTTTTCTCGATGCCCTTGACGGCGACTGCGAGGAGGAATCACATCAGTAGCCAAACCGATCCACTGCAAAAACTGGATCTCGTAGTAACTGATATCGATTTCCCACCAACGGTGTTGAACCGATGCGGCCGATTGGTCTTCGTGATGATTGTTGTGCCAGCCTTCACCAACGGATAGTAGAGCGACGAACCAATTGTTGCGACTGTCTTCACCTGTTTTGTAGTTTTGGTAGCCAAACATGTGGCTGAGCGAATTGACGGACCAGGTGATATGCCAAACACAAACGACGCGAAGGATCGCTCCCCAAACCACAAGGCTTGCGCCAAGTTGCGTTGCCGCCGCCAAGTCACTGCCCATCAGCAACGATGGCACGAACCCAAGCAAGAAGTAGACAGGTATCTGTCCAAGTATGTAGACGAATTGAAGGAAAGGATTGGTTTCCAGTCGCATGTAAAATGGATCTCTCAGAAGGTCTTTGGCGAATTTTTCGAGTCCTGCAACGCTGTACGTTTGACGATTGACGAACATCAACCAACCCATATGTGACCAAAAGAAAGTCACGCGTGGGCTATGCGGATCGGGAATCTCGTCGGAATGGACGTGATGCATGCGATGCACTGAAACCCAACGAGCCGGCGTGTCTTCCATGCAACAGATTCCAACGATGGCAATGATGTGTTCCAACCACTTGGGAACCTTGAAACTTCGATGAGTTAGCAGTCGGTGGTAGCCGATCGTGATTCCCTGTCCAAAAAGGTGTATGCCGACTAGCAGAACAATAACGCCTGTCCAACTAAAGAAGTAGGGAACCAGTGCAAACAGGGCCAAAAGGTGAACTAGGACGATCGTGATCGTGTAAGTCCAATTCAACTTGAAAGGAATTACTGGGCTGGGAACTGGATTGCTCATGTATTGGTCAACGTTTAAGTGTTTTGGGTGTGTTTTTATTGATTTTTGCAACGTAAGTTTGTGTGAACCTCGCGCGCTAGGCGTGGGCTCTTGAACCTTAGGCACTAGGCGTGGGCTCCTGGTTCAATGTCAAGCCTACCGATTCGGTCGCTTCGGGAGGGCGGACTGGTCAGCTGCTGACTAGAACTCGGTGAGGCAAACAATAACGCCCCTCTCCGCTCGTGTACCTCGCGACTCTCCCAGAGGGAGAGTTGGTTCAACCGGCGTTGGACTTGGCATTCGTTACCTCAGGCTTTACTAGTCCTGAAGCAACAAATTATTCCACGAGTGCAACCCCAGTGAAAGACGAACTGTGGCAAAAGCCTAGTTATTGCGGAGAGTTTCACGAATTCAATGTGAGCCAATAATGGCCAAATTGTGCGAAAAAGGCATGAAATCAGGCGTTTAAGCTCCATTGTTTCCAAAACGCCCATTGTAGAGCAGTTATCCCCAACTGCTTTTTGGCGAGAATACACTGTAGAGAATTATGTCCCCAACCGCTTTTTCGCAGCAACCCCTTTCGTCATCTTCGCACCCCTGCGAACGACTTGCTGGCATTCGTCTTTCGCAGATCGCAACAATCGCTATACTGATTGGGTTATACTTGATGCCCAATCGACTTTTTGGAAAAGACTCCGAACAGCGAATTCAACTAACACGAATGCAAATATTGACATGAGTGATCATTGGAAATCACTTGCCCAAAAGTTGGGCGCCCCAGGTCTTGCCGCTCCTGAAGAATCCGGCTCTGAATCTGCTTCGCCCATCTCACAAGAATCGGTCGCGCCACCAGCACCCGTAGAAAAAACGGCAGCGCCACCGGCACCGGTCGAAGCAGTGGATACCGCCAAGCCTCGTAAGCGATCCTCGTGGGAGACGCTGGCTTCGATGTTCAACATTCAATTGGACCGAACACCTGCTGCTCCAGTTGAACCAGTCGCGCCTCCTCCTGAACCCGCGCCGGCACCGGTCAAGCATGAACCGCGTGCTGCGATCGAACCCAAACGTGACAATCGGCGCGATCAACCTCCAAGAGGCCGCGATGATTCGCGACGTGGCGGATTCAAACGCGAAGAAGGCTTTGCTGCTAAGCGCGACGAACCTGTTGCCGAGGAGCGACTGAGTGTTTTCAGCGATACACGGACCGAAACGAATCCCGCTTTGGAAGCGCTCTTTGGCGATGCACCTCGTGAGGAAGTGACCAGTTGGAAGAGAACTCCCCGAGTTGTGGACGACTTGGGTTGGGATGACGATGCTCCGGTTTCGGAGTCAAGAGAACCAATTTCTGGGGACAGTGCTCCTGCCCGCGACATGGAAGGCGAAGAGGGAGAAGAACCTCGCAAGAGAAGCCGTCGACGTCGCAGAGGATCGCGCAAGCCTAGAACGACTGAGGAAACCGCATCGCGCGAACCAATCGCTGATGATATCGATGCTGTGGATTCGGGTGACCCTTGGATTGAACCAGAGTCATTCGAAAGCGATATCGCAGAAGAGCCTGATGCCGAACCAATCGATCCCGAGCGCCGTTCACGTCGTCGTCGACGTCGTGGAAGAAAACGTCCAAGCGAAGAAGTTTCAACAACCGATTCACCAGTCATCGACAGCGACGACCGGCCAGTTCGATCTGCTGAACGGGCTGATCAAGTTGATCGTCCGGAGCGTGGTCCACGTACGGATAGACCGGAGCGTTCCGATCGTCGCGAACGACCGAGTCGCCATGAACGTGGCGAACGACCGGTTCGATCTGATGGCGAACCAGCGCGAGAAAAACGACCGCCTCGCGGCGATCGCCCTGAGCGTGCCGAACGTCCGCCGCGTGTTCGTGATGATCGACCTGCACCAGTGATTCCTCCAGAGGATGAAGAACTGGATGAAATGGACGAAATCGATGCCGCCGAGAAGCACCGCAACATTCCGAATTGGGTTGACTCATTGCAAGCGATTATTGAAGCGAACATTGAGAATCACAAGCGTAACGATAACCGTGGTGGACCACCTCGCGGACGCCCGCGCTCACGCCGATAAGTGCTACCAAATGTTTTTTTGTAAAGCAGTTGTCCTCAACTGCTTCTGGGTTCGGTTGTAGAACAGTTGTCCTCAACTGCTTCTGGGCATTGTAGAGCAGTTGTCCTCAACTGCTTCCGGGATTGTGCATGAACCAACTTTGAGTTAACTGAGTCAGAACCAGATCAAGCTTCGAAAACAATCGAATCTCAGCGAACATTCTGAGCTTGTAGAAAAAGCGTAGCTGTATAAGATGACAACACCTGCCTGACAGTGGCTCTCGCGAGGGGGAGCCGTGAACCTGGTCAGGACTTAATTGTAGCAGCCATAAGCGGGGTACTCTTGTGCGAGGGCCTCTGTTGGGCAGGTGAACTCTTTTTTAATAAACATCCAAGACTCTTTGCTCGAGGACGAACAACAGAATATTGCAATTTGATCTTACTGTCCTGAAGCTCAGAGAGAAATCAATATGTTTGGATTTGGAATCATAGAGCTGTTTGTCTTCGCACTGATTGGCGTTGGTGTCGTCGTCCTCTTTACGAAGAAACGCTAGAACTTCTTGCAGAACGATAGGCTAGTAATCTTGCATGCGCTAGCTCAGATTATTCATGTGTGGCAGCGTTTTTGGACTTGACGGTGCCATAAGTCCATCAGCCGGAACGCGATAGCGTCCGGTTGTCGCTTAACCGGAGGCTATCGCCTTCCGGCTGATGCAACTTTTGGTTTCTCTTTTGGTTTCTCAATGTTTTTCAATGTATTCTGTTTAGTATTTGTAGCTCATGAATAATCCGGGCTAGCCCATCCCCCTAAGCCCCATCACAACCCGACGGGTCAGCGCGGGGTACCCTAACCCTCGGCGTCAGTGAGGGAAACATCTGTTAGCCTAGCGGTTGATCTATACGTGGTCAAAAAGTCGCCTGTCCAGTGTTGTGCGAGATGAATATTGCCAATCGAGCTGAGCAGATTGGTTGAACTTGGTTCAAAATCTTGAAGTAAACACCATTAAGGGCCTGCATGATTGGTCCTGGTACTTTGCTCTTGCTCGCGATTCTTATTTGCGCTGAGTGAGTACCCGGGAGTGCGAGTTCGATCACTTCACTTTTACAGCTCGACGCAACAGAGCTTTACGTCTACTTGCAAAGTTTGTCGGCTCTAGCAATGGTGCAACCGGCCGGTCGCAATAAATTCCGCCCTAATGCATGAAATCTTCATACAAGGCCTAGACGCAGACTCGGCTATGGGTACTATTTAACTCGCGGGATGGAGCAGCCCGGTAGCTCGCGAGGCTCATAACCTCGAGGTCGTCGGTTCGAATCCGGCTCCCGCAACTTCTCTGTTTGGTTAGGAAACTGACCGCAGTAGGTTATTCGAAAGCCGGTGTCTTGCAGTAATGCAAAACACCGGCTTTTTTCGTGTTTTCCTGCAATCTTCCGGGTCGCGACCACTCTCCAGAGACTCGATTGCCAGCCGCGACTCTCGCCAAAACAGCCCCTTTCCGGGGGCCATTCAGAGACAAATACTCTCAGAGTCTCTGGGTTATGAAAAACGCTGGGTTAACGACTCTGGGTTATGAAATGTCTGACTGAAAGGACTTTCTTTTCAGTCCATTGGTCTGGCTCACTAGGAGGTGCCAAGTTACGAACTTCCAAAACAGGTGATGGCTCGTGCGTGCAGGAGTTTTTCATAATTTCTCTGCGTCTCAATCTCTGAACGAGTATCGATTGGGAGATTGCGAAACAGCACGAAACCGGCTGCGAAGGCTTTTCAAAATCAAGGTGGAAGTGAAAGACAGCAACGGACGTGTCATTCGCAAAGTAGAACCAGCCAGTTTAGCAACATGGCTGGCAGGCAGTTGCGCAGCGACACTTATCTAAGAACCTCACGGATCGTGAGGTCGCATATTCGCTGACTTCTTAGAAGATTGGAGAGCCAAGGGCACACGAATGGCCTGTGCCGCCAGCGGTTGATGGCAAAAAAGTTTCCGGATTTTGAGAAATCTGGGATCGATTTGCTTCGACTTATTTGTGGCGAGGGAAATTTACCAATGTCGGAGTTGATGTGAAGAACTGGCAAGAGATCGTAAAGGAGCACGGGCCATCAGCTTATCAAGCTGCTTGGCGAATCCTGGGGCATACTCAGGACTGTGAGGACGTACTCCAAGAGGTCTTTATCGAAGCGTACAAGTTTTTCGCGTCGGGTAGGGTCCAAAGTCCGAGAGCGTTTCTATACCGAATGGTTACGTTTCGAGCTTTAGATGCATTGAGACGCAGGAAAGACCATTTGGAGCTAGATGCATCTCGCCTACTGGATCGATCGCAGGGGCCGCTAGAACAAGTTGTTCAGCGAGATGAAGATCTTCGGTTGAGAATGATCGTGGCAGAACTTCCCCCTCGGCAGGCAGCGGTATTCTGCCTGACCTATTTTGAAGAATTGTCCGCTGAAGAAATTGCTCTCGCGCTTGAGATTTCCACGAACGCGGTTGGCTTGGCACTGCATAAAGCACGCGCAAAGTTGCAAGAGTGGATGATCAATGAATCGAAGAGGAATCAATAATGAACCAAAACCACGATGAATGGGAAGGCAACATGCCAGCTGAATTTCGACACGAGTTAAGCAGCGTTCGTTCGAGTGTTGTCCCTGGAGAATCCATGAGGCGATTCATGCTTGCTGCGGAAGAGGTCGAATTGACGGTCGCTGCAATGAAGCGTGCATCGTTCAACGCAAACCTATTCGCCATCGCTGGGTGCCTCATTGTAGCGATTGGAACTTTGTTACTAACGGCATGGTATCAAGTTGGTTTTTTGATCGCGTCAATCGTTGTCGCTTATGCGTTCTCAACCATCGGTTTTATCTTGGTACTTATCCGCAGCCTTCGCGACAAAAGAGTTGCCGGCGAGATTTTGTTGGACTGCGGTCGAATGAAGACAACCGGATTCGCATTCCTTCTCTTGGCCATACTTCCACTCTCGATTGTGCTTTTTTCATGCTTGGACTTCAATACGACGCCTTGGTATTACTGGCTATTGGGTGTGGTGCTTTGCATGCCCGCGGCGATTTACTTCTTATCGATTGCCGCTGGGCATTTGCAATTTCGCACGAATGGCATTTGGCACTATATCGGCTTCTTGCCATGGCATGAGATCGAGTCTTGGGGTTGGACCGGGGAATCCGGATCGACATTGCTCATCACCAAAAATGGAAGATGGCTCTCTTCGCGACGCGGGGCGCTCCATGTTCCAATCGAATTGAAGGAGCAGGTGGACGAATATCTTCGACAGTACTGCGTTGCAACGCCGAAGAGCGAATGACATGGTCACTTCCTGTAATTCGGAGTAGGTACCGTCCTGCCGGGGCAACTACTGCTTCGGACGCGTTCGTCCAAGAGCTTGAATCAGTCAGAAACCCCAGGAAAAACTACGCTTCGTCTAAAATCCATGTCATTTTTTTGGAATCGTGTCAGACTAGCCCGCTAGTTCGAGTTTAGTCCTGTAGAGACCAAATTATGACCGAATTTCCAAACACACAATCATTGCTGCTGGCGAATATCCAGTCACCCGAAAATCGGGAAGCCTGGGCAGAGTTCGTACAGATCTACCGTCCTGTGATCTACCGCATGGCTAGACGACGCGGAATGCAGGACGCGGATGCACAAGACCTTTCACAGGACGTCTTGCTCCGAGTTTCCAAGTCGATCGAAGGTTGGGTGCCGCAGGAAGGCGTCCGATTTCGGCATTGGTTGAGGAAGGTGGCCAGCAACGCAATCGTTACCGCCGTGACAAAGGCAAAGCCGCTCGGAATCGTGAACGGTTCTGCAGCCGAACAAATCCTCGCCGAAACGCCCGAAACTTCAGCCATCACAATTGAGTTGCGGGACGAGTGTTTCAGAGAGCAATACCTTCGTGCCGCAGCAATTGTTAAGGTCGATGTCAGTCCCGTTACTTGGGCTGCATTCGAACAAACGGTCATTCTAGGCCAGTCTTGTGAAGACGCCGCGAAGACTCTTGGCAAAACCCTTGGCACCATCTACGCCGCGCGCAGTCGAATTCTCAAAAGGCTGCAAATCGAAGTTCAGCGTTTGGAAGGAGATAATCGATGAAATTCCCAGAACATGAATCGCCCATCGCTGGATGTGATCTTCAGCGAGTTCAAAACTTTTTGAATGCAGATCATTATCATTTGGACGATGCCGACTTCATTGCGCATCTAGACGCGTGTCCAGCGTGCCGAGAATATCTCGAAGCGCAAGCAGGCGATCCCTTGCAATGGAAGCAAGCGAAAGACTTACTGCAGACCAACGAATTCGACCAAGCGAGCAATGTTGACTACTCGGCAGCGACCTGCTGTGGGCCGGATACCAGTCATCCAGCTACAGTAAAAGACGTGCTGGATTTGCTGGTCCCCTCTGAATTCCCAAACCATCTTGGACGGCTTGGCACGTATGAGGTTACAGGCGTTGTTGGCGTCGGTGGAATGGGCGTCGTGCTCAAAGCAATCGATCCATCGCTGGACCGTGTTGTCGCGGTTAAAGTAATGAGCCCACGACTCGCGCACAATGAGAATGCTCGCAAGCGATTTGCACGCGAAGCCAAAGCGGCCGCAGCCGTGCTGCATCCCAACGTGATACCGATTCACAGCGTATCAAGTGGCTCAACGCTGCCATATCTGGTGATGTCTTACATTCGTGGGGGATCGTTGCAGAAACGCCTTGACCACGAAGGGGCGCTGCCACTGGTGGAAGTACTTCGGATCGGCTCACAGATCGCGGCGGGTTTGGCAGCTGCTCATGAACAAGGGTTGATCCATCGCGACATCAAGCCAGAAAACATTCTGCTAGAAGAAGGTGTTGAACGGGTCACGATCACCGACTTTGGTTTGGCTCGTTCGGTGGATGATAACACCATCACACAGCTGGGTTCCATTGCAGGGACGCCGATGTATATGTCTCCAGAACAAGCACGTGGCGAGCAGCTTAGTCAATCGAGCGACTTGTTTAGCCTCGGTAGCGTCCTGTATGCGCTTTGTACCGGCCGCCCGCCCTATCTAGCAAATAGTTCTTATGGAGTCATGCGTCAAATTATCGACGAAGCTCCTCGGCCGCTAACCGAGATAAGGCCTGAAATTCCGGAATGGTTCGCCAAGGTTGTTGGAAAACTAATGGCGAGAAATAAATCGGATCGTTTTGCATCCGCGACTGAAGTGCGACAGATACTCGAAGCGTGTCTCAGTCACATTCAGCAACCCAATGGTTGTGTACTTCCGGAAATTCCAGATCTGCTTCCACATCCAAATCTCCCCAGTAACAAAGGAAACTACAGAATGATAAAGTTTGCAGCCGGAATGTTAACGATGGCGCTTATCGCGATCGTCGCGAGTCAATTCAATTGGCCCAGTAAGCCATCACCTACAATTGCGACCGAAGATCCGGCGGAAATTCAGCTCGATGTAGCGTTCGATGTTTCTGAAATTTCCGAAGAGCTTGCAGAGCGGCTGATTGGAAGAGCTGAACACGTTGAGTTTACGAAAGTGACAACGCTTTCGCCCAAAGTCGCCGCTATTTTGGCAGAGCACCCCGCGAACCTCAGTTTTCCTGCGATCGAGCAAATGACACCAGAGGTGGCTAATGCGTTGGTTGGCAAAAAGGAAAACCTGTGGATTGCATTGAGGGGCCTGAAGGAAGTATCCCCGGAGTTGGCAAGTTCATTTGCTAAAGCCAAGTGCGCGTTGGATCTCAGCGGCGTTGTCCGATTGACTCCTGAAGCAGCGGAGATCCTGGCTAAGGGTAACGGAACTCTCAAGCTCGGTTTACACTCCATGACGCCAGAAATCGCCCGATGCTTGGCAAACCACCAAAGCTGGCTTAGCCTCGACTCGCTTCGCGAAATTGATGTCGAATCGGCCAATGAATTGGCTAAACACCAGGACTGGCTCTCTTTGAATAGTTTGTCCCAGATAACGCCAGAGGTCGCCGGAGCATTTGGGAATTTCAGCGGCGACAAACTTGATCTTGGACTTACCTCGTTGGACTTTGAAACGGCAAAGCAGCTCGCCAATGCAAAGTGCAGATCGGGACTCTACCTGAATCAACTCAAGACGGTTACAGCCGAAATCATTGAAGTGCTCGCGAGTGGAAATAAGATCATTAGTCTTCAGGGGCTCAAGATGGATGAATTATCTTCCAAAGAAACAATCGAGCCTGTAGTCGCAGGGCTTCGAGCGAAAGGAAAACTGCTGCTATTGCCTCGATTCAACTAGGTGAGTTGTCGAGCCTCACACTATTCGTCGCAGTCCGAAAAGATCTTGACCAGCCGATCGATCTCAACGCTAGCTTTTTATACGCATCTTCGATTGGCTTGCGAAAGCGATAGCAACCTTCTCATTGAAATCATGAACTGATTTTTCGATTTCTTCGAAACTAACCCTTAGTTGATCTAATCGGCATTAACGGCAAAGTCGATACAAGATGCATGCTGTCATTTCATTCGGCTCGGCCCCATCAAGGATCGCCGTCAATTCGTTTGCTAGCGTTCCTCGCGTGCATCGTACTTGGTTGTTCCGGTTGTTCACTGGGGCCGCGGTCGCTTACGCACAGTCGGCTTCGATATAACGATGCAGTCAAGTCGACGTCCGAACAGCAATTGCTGCTCAACATCGTGCGGTTGCGGTATGTCGACACCCCGAGCAGCTTGGCAATTTCGAGCATCGCGGATCAACAAGAAGTTGTCGCCGGCTTAGGAATAGTTCCGTTCTTCACATCAGCGGGTGCTGGCGACGTCGGCAGTTATCGGAATGCCATTCTTCCGCAAGCGCAGCTTTCCGGTGCGTCGCGCCCGACTCTTAGCTACACCCCATTGGACGATGAAGAATTCACTCGGCGATTGTTCTCGCCAATTTCACTTGAAGGCGCAGCGTACCTTTCAAAAACAACGTGGCCGATATCGACTGTGTTTCGATTGTATCTGGAGAATCTCAATTGGGTCTCTAACGCGGAAACTGCCAGCGGGCCAACGCCGGCAACACCACCCGAATACGCAGTATTTCTTGAAGGGGTGCAAGCACTTCAAAGACTCCAGGATCGCAAGCTGATCACGCTCTTCACTGAAGAACGAGAGGAGGCTGTGTCGACAACTTTCCCTCTCAATGAAAGTAGCATTGCCGACTCAATCGACTCAATAAAGAACGACCTCGAGCTCAAATCGTCCAAAGAAGGAGTGAGCCTCATTCGTCGTAAGAATCAACCTGTACTACGAGTTGATCCTATGGTCGGCGATGACCAGGACTGGATGGCTTTTTGCAACGCTTTTAAGCTCAATCCGAGTATAAGAACGTTCGACTTGACGGCTGAAAAGCTTGATCCGTTCTTAAAAGACATGCCGCCAACAGGTTTAGAGACTCTTGATTTGGAAACTAGATCACTTCTCCAAGTTTTGTTTTTTGTCTCCCAAGGAGTAGAAGTACCCAGAGAACATCTGATAAGTGGTGTGGCACCCCGAACTAATGACTTTGACGGGAGAAACTTCAACTGGCAGCAAGTGCTTGGCGGCCTCTTTCATGTCTGCAGCGTCAAATCGAAAAAGAAGCCAGACTGTGCTTATGTTGCCATTCAGTACAAAGGTTACTGGTACTACATTGACGAACGGGACAGAGATACCAAAGCAACGTTTGCACTTCTGCTAGAAGTTTCAAGACTAGAATTGGAATCAACCAAATCGAAGGCCCCAATCCTAACGATTCCGCTTGGTGGCTGAGTCGCGGAAGCATCATTGAAATACGCGAACTCTTGGACTCCAATTCCTAATGCCGGCAACCAACCACATGCAAATGAACCATACGAAAATTGTCTGTACGATTGGTCCAGCATCCGAAGAAAAAAGTCGGTTGGCGGAACTTGTCGAAGCTGGCATGAATGTCGTTCGCTTGAACTTCTCTCATGGTACCCACGACTGGCATCGGGAACGAATCCGCTTGGTGAGAGAGATTGAACGCGAGTGCCAGCAACCGATCGCGATCCTCCAGGACTTATGCGGACCCAAAATGCGCATCGGCGGAGTGCCCACTGAAGGCATTGAACTTCTTGTGGATAGAGAGTGTGCTCTCGCGACTGTCCCCAGTTCCGAGGCTAGCTTGATTCCAAGGATACCAGTTCCAATTCCAGGGCTCATCTCAGCATTGCGCCCAGGAAACGTCGTGTACCTGGACGACGCACAAATCGAACTCGAGGTTGTGCGGCGAAGTAATGATGAAGTGACATGTTGCGTCAGGCACGGGGGCATCTTGCTTTCGAAGAAAGGGATCGCCGCGCCTGGTGTAGCGTTTCAGATTGACGCGCTAACGGTTAAAGATCTACGAGATGCTGCCTTTGGTGTTGCCGAAGGTGTGGACTACATCGGAGTATCTTTCGTGCGACAAGCGTCCGATATGCTACCTGTGCGACAGTTGATCGATGAAGCAAAAGCTGCGACCAAGATCATTGCCAAGATCGAGAAGCCAGAAGCAATTGAGAATTTGGAGAGTATTCTTTTAGCTGCCGATGGCTTGATGGTAGCTCGAGGTGATTTGGGAGTCGAGGTTCCTTTGCACCATGTGCCGATCCTCCAAAAGAAGATCATCCGCCAAGCTGCTGCCGCGGGAAAGCCTGTCATTACTGCCACGCAAATGTTGGAATCGATGATCAAGAGTCCTCGACCAACGAGAGCCGAAGTTTCCGATGTCGCCAACGCGGTGTTTGATGGAACGAGTGCTGTGATGCTTTCCGGTGAAACCGCGATGGGCGCTTTTCCGGTTCAGGCTGTTCGAGTCATGTCAGCAACGGCGAAGTTTGCTGAAGAGAACCTCCCCTACGAACGCATGCTGCGAGAGTCGATTGCCGTCAAAGCACAATCGCGCACCGAAGCTATCACTCATGGTATCGGAGAGATCGCAGACGAAGTTGGTGCCTCCGCCATCGTGTGCTCTACGACCTCCGGTGCAACGGCCCGCGAGTTGGCTCGCTTACGGATGGCAATACCGATCATTGCCGCGACCCACAGTATTGCGACCTATCGACAGCTCTCGCTTTTGTGGGGTGTGAGGCCCTTATTGGTTCCTGAAACAATCAATGGTGAAGAGAGAATCACAACGGCAATCCTCGCATCAAAAGCGAGGGACTGGATTAAGGCAGGCGAAACGGTTGCAGTTGCAACTGGTCCAAAGGTTGGAGTTCCTGGCGGAACCAATGGTTTTCGTGTCGAGGCAGTCTAGGCCGACGCCATCCAAACCCTGTGCACAGACCAAAGAAAGCACTGAAAACTCATGCTTGGAAAACTCCTGCTTCCTGAGGTGCGCGAGTTAATCGCCAGTGGCGACGAACAAACGCTGCGCGAAATCCTCAATCGATGGTCGCCTGCGGATGTAGTCGAATTGTTTGATGCCCTTTCAGATGAGGAAGATCTGGCTGGCATCAAGATGATGTCGGGACCACAACGTGCAAGAGTATTTGAGTATCTCGATCGGCGGTCACAGAAGCACTTGCTGGGAGCTCTTCCCCCAGAATCTGTTCGATCCCTTCTAAATGAGATCGCAGATGACGATCGAACTGCAATCCTTGAAGAACTATCTGAGTCCGAACAAGAACGATTGCTCACGTTACTATCTGATGAACAGCGAGCGATCGCCGAATCTTTTCTTAAGTACCCAGAGAACAGCGTCGGTCGCTTAATGACTCCGCACGTGGTTGCGGTGCTTCCTCATTGGACCGTACAGCACGTGCTTGATCATATTCGGCAACACGGTCAGGATAGCGAGACTCTGAATGTTGTGTATATCGTGGATCAGAACCACAAACTGATCGATGACCTCCGAATTCGCAAGATCCTTCTCGCGAAGCCTACCCAACATCTATCAGAAATCCTCGATAACAATTTCGTCGCACTCAAGGCAAACGATCCAAAGCGGGATGCGGTCGAGGTCTTCAGGCAGTATGACCGCACTGCACTTCCAGTGGTGGACGAAGATGGAAAGCTCTTAGGCGTCGTCACGATCGATGACGTTATCGACATAGCAGAAGAGTCTGCAACTGCAGATATGCAAAAGCTCGGTGGTCTTGAGGCATTGAATGAGCCTTACGATACTACGCCACTCCTTACGATGATTCGCAAACGAGCTGTCTGGTTAGTCGTCTTGTTCCTTGGCGAAATGTTGACGGCGACTGCTATGGGGTTCTTCGAAGTGGAGATTGAAAAAGCAGTCGTATTAGCCCTGTTCGTTCCGCTCATCATATCAAGCGGAGGCAACTCTGGATCGCAAGCAGCCACGCTCATTGTTCGAGCTTTAGCGTTAGGCGAAGTTCGTCTTCGAGACTGGTTCACGGTCTTCCGTCGCGAAGTGCTTTCGGGGTTGGCTTTGGGCTGCACACTCGGGGTGATAGGATTCTCTCGAATAGCACTTTGGACAACATTTACGGATATTTACGGACCTCATTGGTTCCTGGTTGGATTGACCGTTGGGATTTCGCTGGTTGGCATCGTGCTGTGGGGAACTCTAGCTGGAGCGATGTTGCCATTTCTTCTAAAGAGACTTGGACTAGATCCTGCCACATCGTCTGCTCCACTGGTGGCAACCTTAGTGGACGTAACCGGATTGATCATCTATTTCTCAGTGGCAATCTTGATTCTCCGTGGTACGCTGCTTTGATCAATCGCTAACTTTCGAATAGATTGCTATAGATTATAGGTAACTTTTACCAATATCGATTTCCTCAATCTCGGAAGCTCTCATGACCTCCAATCAACAGAATTGTCCAAAGTGCCAGGGCGAAATGGAACAAGGATTTATACTGGACAATACTCACGGCGGGCGCATCGTTAGTCACTGGTCAGCGGGACAACCGAAAAAATCGTTTTGGACCGGAACGAAACTCTCCGAAGAAAAGCAAATACCAATCGGTACTTTTCGATGCAAGAGCTGCGGATATCTTGAGTCGTTTGCTAGGCAAGAGTTTGACGCGAGTTGAGGCAAATATTAACTCTCGAATTTCGAAAATTCAGCTTGTTCTTCAAGAGGCCACTCACCCTGCAACATCGCTGTTTGATCATGGCAGTGGAACAAGCTTATCAAAGCCGTTTTCGGATACTTTCATCTCTGACTTGTCGGCCATCGAGATCCGAGACACGATTCGCACACTTATGTCGGGCACTTTACGGGCAAGCTCAATCCCAGCTTCATGAGTGAGAACGCAGATTGTTGTATCTGCCACGTCTGCCACCATCGAGTTTCGAGCGACTACTGTTACCATTTTAGGACCTTCGACACCGATTCCTGTTTTGGGATCGATAACGTGACTTCTACGTTTGCCATCGATTTCAATGAACTGATGCAAATCTCCAGAACTTGAAACGGCGGCGTTGGAAAGAAGAAAGCGAGCAGGTGTATCGTTCGACGTATCCACGTTTGCAATTTCAATCTTCCAGCCATCACGCCCGGGGGGTGGAGCACCACATCGGATATCGCCTCCAGCTCGAACCAATGAGCTCGGTAAGCCATTGTCGGCAAGATGTTGGTATGCACGTTCGATCACGTAGCCTTTAGCTATCGCGCCGAAGTCCAGTCGCAAATTGGCGATCTTGAATCGGAAAGATTTTGTTGCGTGGTCGAGTTCTACATGTTTCCAGCCACACAATTTCAATGCGTCCGTAATCTCAGCTTGTGTCGGAACACGCTTCGTCCGTCGTGCCTTACGCCAAAGAATAGAAAGCTGGCCGACGCTTGCATCAAACGCACCGTCGCTTTGTCGATTCCATTCGTCAGACGCGACTAGCACTTCCCACATTTCTGGAGAGACCTGTTGCCACTGGTTAAGCTTGTCTTTTCGAGTGAGTTGTCGAGCCTCACTCTCTTCGTCGTAGTCAGAAAAGATCTTGACCAGCCGATCGATCTCAACGCGAGTCTTGGCAAACGCCTCTTCGACTGCCTTTGGGTCTTTCGCAAATGATTGAAGCGATACCAGCGTTCCCATCGACGGAAAAGTGGTCTCGTATGCGGCAGCAATTTCCTGATTATCTTGCGACATGAGGAGTGAAAAACCACTCGCAAAAAGGATCAGAAAAATCGACGTTGTTCTTGTATTCGCTTGCATAACATATCAACCAGAGTTTCCTGCCCTGTCACCAACCTCGCCACTAATTGATATTATGAATTTGTTGCTGATTGTAAAGCAGCACGAGTGTCTTTCCGTCTAATTCGATTCGCAAGTTAAATCAAACTCCCTGAACCCATGTACCAAGGCTCCGTCCTGCTTTTGCCAGGGAATGCTCGAGGTAGAAGCTGGGGATAATCAGGCGTAAGTTATTCGAGAGGAGAGCCGTCAATGAATCTATGGTCTACACGTGCAAGCACTTGAGCCTTGATGGAGCGGCCTGAAGCGCGAGCTGGAGTGAAGCGGAGTTGACGTAGTAGTGGTAAGTAGGTGTCCCAGTGGCCGCCGGAATACACTCCACTTCCATTGGCAAATGCATCAACTACTATTCCGGACTCATCCAAGGTCAAAAAGTATGCAATCCCGTCGTCGAACGTATTCCAATCTTCATAGGAGTCTCGCAACGTCCCTGCTTGGTTTCGTTCGTAAACATCGAGCAAAAATTGGGGGATGGTAAGCTGCCTTTGTATCTCGTTCAAATTCAACGGTTGAGGATATTCATCGACAGGCTGATGCCCCCAAGTTTTGTACAGTTCTTCATTGGCATGAGCTGTGATTACTACGGCCGGCGCAAGTTGGTCGAACTTTGGGAATTCCATGTTTTTGCCTACCTCACCTTGAGAGTACTGAGTGATTTCCCGAACTCTGCCATTATCCCAGTAGGTTGTCCTTACTCCATGACGCTGTCCGTTGACGAAGTCTTGAACACTCCATACCACACCACGCCTGTAGGTGATCACTTTCCCATGGGGGATTCCATTCTTCAACTCCGCTTCGCATGGCCAACCGTTTTCGAAGAAGACGTCGAATCGCCAGTCGATTTCGGGCGAAAAATCTCTAAATAGTCCAGTGCCATCTTTTACAATTTGTTCGCGATTTTCGTTCCAAGCGTTGTGCACGATTAGTATTTCTCCCTCCGCATATTCCGCTTGCAACTCTGGCGAGCCATCGTCGAAGAACTTCAGCCATGGTCCAATTTTATTACCCTGGACTGTGTTGACCTCTTCGGCTAATTGGCCGTTTTCGTGATAACGTCGAATTGGTTCCGCTGCATAGCCACTTTTGGCCATTACAAAGCGCTTCTGCAATGCGCCACTGGGATAGAACCATTGGATGATTCGGTACTCGCCTTGCTTGGATTCGCTTCGTTTGACTTGTCCATCAGGCCAGAAGTCACCGCTAACCTTGCCTAGTTTGTAATAGACCGATTCGTGAATATTGCCATCTTCAAAGAATGTACGGTGGACGCCGTGGGGCTTGCCGTTCTTCACTTCCATTAATTCTTTGACCTGTCCGTTCGCGTAGTATCGTTCGACGGTTCCCGTGAACTTCGGATCGATCGGCTTGTTCGATTCATCCACCACTAATTGCTCGATATGATCTATTATCCATGAGTTGATGGCTCGACTGCAGCGTAGCATGTACCTGATGAATGGACGATCAAGCTGTTCCAAGTCTCTCATACTGCCAAACAGTCCGTCCCATGGATTGCTCGTGATGAACGCAGCGCGGTGTTGGTGATAGATCGTAGTTGCGTCGCGCAGGATCGTGGCGGCCTTTGATAAGTCGAGCGTATCAAGTAGTGCGGCTAGTTCAAGAACACCTTTGTCGCCTCGTTGGTTATAGAAGAACTGAGTGAACCCGCCATTGGGCAGATTGATCGCTGCCGAGCCCCAGGCAGTGATGGCTGCGTGATACGGGGTCAATTGAGCGTCGGGATTGAGTTCAACGTAGACGGCGATCGCTTCGCAAATTGCGCAGACTAACCCGTCGTTGCGATTGTAAAAGAATTCGAGTCGATGCAGCCTCGGCAGCGTATTCTGTTTCGGCATTGATGAACTGGTCCGTAGAGTTAGTAGTTGAGCTCAGATGATGCCGACCGGCTACCGTTTTCGCGGTCTACCGTCGCCAACGTCCAAAGGTGAGACGCGTCCGAGCCTGGCTTTCTGTTCCAATTTTGATGATTGTGCCAAGTATAGTGTACAACGAGTATTGATCATGTTGCGGCACAGGTTTTTGGGTGCTATCCTTACGGTGTATGAAAAATCCTCTGTTCGTGGCTCTCCTGATTGTCAATTTATTGACCTGCCCGCTCCGTTGCCTTGCATGTGAAATGCATGCAACGTCGAGTGCCGTAAGCTCTTGCGCAACGTGCGAGTGCTGCAAGCACAACGAGGAAGCTCCTGTTTCTAGTCCTGCACCGTCACCGGAGAACGATGAGTGCGGTTGCAAGAGTTGCATTTGTGATGGTGCGGTTGTTGAAAGTCCGGCAGAACTTCCTGATCAAGGTCCAGCATTGATTTGGATGCTTCCGCTCTATTTGGAATCGCATCTACACATTGGTGTCAGTGAAATTGCTGACACAGCTGAAGCAAAGCATGTTGGTCAAAGTCTCTCGGGTCGCGGTGCGCGCATAGCGTACCAATCTTGGCAGATCTGAGCCGACTCAAATCGTCGGTGATTGTCTCATACACCGACCAATTGAGCCTCTAAACAGTTTTGAATGCACCGCTACCGGTGCAATCACAACCCTATCGCAGCGATTGCTGTAGCCGCTAGTTTTTACATGCATTTGTAAGTCATGCTTCTTCCTTGGGAATATGGTGTACGCAATCTGGCTCGACGGCCAGTTCGCACGGCATTGACCATGATGGCTCTCGCAACGGTCGTCATGTTAGTGTTCGTCGTCGTCGGCTTTATCCGTGGGCTGGAACAGTCATTGACCGTAAGCGGCGATGAGAATGTCGTGCTCGTTTATTCCGTCAACTCAGAAGAGAACATCGAGAACTCATCGATCGCCGCAAGAACTCCTGCGCTGCTTACAGCCAGTGTGGACGGGACCGTAAACCGGTTTGGACTAACTCATGCGTCGCCCGAGTTGTATGCAGGAACCCGCGTGAAGAGCGAAAGTAATGAAGGAGGCCTTGGTTTGGTTCGCGGAGTTACTCTTGCCGCTCCGCTCGTTCGACGGTCAGTCCGACTGATTGAAGGCGAATGGCCACATGAAGGCGAAGTAATCGTTGGCCGGTTAGTGGCTGCAAAATTGGGAAGTGACGAGTCGTCACTGACCGTTGGTAAGAGCATTGAATTCGAAGGCCGAACTTGGCGTATCAGTGGTCGATTCGCGGCCGATGGCGCAGCCTACGAATCGGAGATTTGGTGCCGCTTATCTGATTTTCAAACTGTTAGCAAACGTCAAGACATTAGCTTGGTCGCGCTGCTGCTATCGCCCAATAGTTCGCCCGCAGAAGTCGAACTATTTTGCAAGGAACGGACCGACCTAGAGCTACGAGCGATGCGAGAAACCGATTACTACGCGACTTTGCAACAACACTACAAACCGGTTCGGTTGCTGGCTTGGCTGGTCGTTCTATTGGTATCAGGTGCTGGGATTTTTGCTGGACTCAACATGATGTATGGAGCAGTTGCTGGACGTGTCCGCGAAATCGCCACGCTGCAAGCGATCGGCTACCGCCGGAGAGCGATCCTGTTCAGTTTGATCCAAGAAGGTGTTTTGTTGGCATCTACTGGTTCATTGTTTTCAGGTGTTGTTGCATTGACGTTACTTAACGGCATGGCCGTTAGATTCACGATGGGTGCAATTACATTACGGATCGACGGCGTAGCCATTTTGATTGGTTGCGGCGTCGGTCTGTTATTGGGTGTCGTGGGTGCGTTGCCCCCGGCATTGAAAGCGCTGCGAGCCGAAGTCGCAGCTAGTTTAAAGGCAGTTTAAGTTTAGTGGTTTTTCAATTAGGGAGAGTTGTTATGAGAATTCTGAGTTGCATCACGTTGGTCGTGTTGGCGTTGGGTTCGATTGGTTGCGAATCGAAGGTCGCCAGTAAACCAGCAGTCGGCGGCGCACAATCTTCGTCATCCTATTTGGTGCAGAGCGAGCCAGCAGACGCTTTGCCCGTGGGAGAAGCTCGAGCGAAAGCAGAAGATGGACAAGAAGTTACTTTGGTTGGTCTCATTGGCGGATCGAGTAAGCCGTTCGTCGAAGGGCTGGCAGCATTTACGATCGTCGATCCGAAGGTTCCCTACTGTGCGGCGAATGAGGGCTGCCCAACTCCATGGGACTATTGCTGTCAGACCGACGCGGTCAAAGAGAACATCGCCACCGTAAAGATCGTCGACGATGCTGGCAAGCCAGTCAGCCAAAGCGCTCGCGACCTTCTGAATGTCAAAGAGCTGGCTACGGTTGTTGTCAAAGGTAAAGCCAAACGCGACGACCAAGGCAATCTTACTGTAGCTGCTAACCAGGTGTTTGTTCGACCAGGAAAGTGACCATGCTCAAAGCTCCTTTGGACCTCAGTCAGCTAGCGCTCGATCGAACGCCGGCTAGTGAAAACGTGAAGAGAACATCGCTTCAGCACAAGAAGCGGTGGTTCTCTCGATACGCGCTTCCGCTAGGAATTCTGTTCGGATTTCTTGCATTGCTCGTCGCTGCCGCGGGCAATCAGCTAATGCCCGCTCGGTCAGTCACCGTTCTACCGGTGGTCGTCAAGCGAGCCGAATTCCAGCAGGCCGGGACAACCCTTTTTCAAGCACCAGGCTGGATTGAACCTCGGCCAACCGCGACAAGCGTGGCAGCGATGACGCCTGGTGTCCTGGATGAGTTGCTGGTTGTGGCTGGTCAAGTAGTCAAAAAGAACGAACCGATTGCTCGACTGGTATGCCTCGATGCCGAGCTACATTTGGAACAGACCAAGAACACATTGGCAATTCGCGAAGGTGAACTTGATCGAGTCAAAGCAGAACTTTCGGCAGCAAAAGTTCGCTTTGAGAACCCGGTCCATTTGCGAGCGCAGTTGGCAGACGCCCAAAGCACGCTCGCCAAATCGGAAACTGAACTTGCCAAGCTTCCTTTTCTCATCGAAGCTGCCGAGTCGAACGTAAAGTACACGCTTGGCAGTATGGAAGGCAAGCAGTCAGCGAAAGGTGCGATTCCTGATAGCACGATCGCTAAGGCCGTGAACGAACACGCTGTGGCCAGTGCCAGCTTGCAAGAATTACTAATTCGCAAACCCAACTTAGCACGTGAGGTTAGTGCAATAAGAGAAGTCGTCAAAACGCTCGAGCGCCAATTGGAACTATTGATCGACGAGACGCGCCAAGTGCGCGAGGCTGAGGCCAAGGTTCGATCTGCGGAAGCCTACCGCGAAGAAGCTAAATTGCAGGTGCGTCAAGCGGAACTAGCTCTCGAGCGTTGCACCGTTCGAGCACCGATGGATGGACGCATCCTGCGACTGACTGCGTCGCCAGGATCGCGCGTCATGGGACTAGAAGCAACCGCTGGGCAGTCCTCAAGTACTGTCGTCGAAATGTATGACCCACAAAAATTGCAAGTGCGCACCGATGTTCGGCTCGAAGATGTGCCGATGGTCGCACCCGGACAGCCCGTGGAAATCACAACCGCTTCATCGTCACAGACCATTCATGGTCGAGTTCTACAGGTTACAAGCTCAGCTAATATTCAGAAGAACACACTTGAAGTGAAGGTCGAACTGCTCGATCCTCCAATGACAGTCGGACCCGAAATGTTGGCAACGGCTACTTTCTTGTCGCCTCAGAATGATGGCTCCCGCGAAACTCAAAGCCCTGCCGAACGAATGTTCGTGCCGGCTTCGTTGGTTCAATCGCAAGGCAGCCACTCGTTTGTGTGGATCGCCGACGAACGCTCCACAGCCCAATCGCGACCTGTCGAAATTGGTGGGAAAAGCAACGACGACTTAGTCGAGATACGATCTGGACTGAAGGTGACAGACAAGTTGATTACATCGGGACTTGAAGGCCTCCGCAACGGTTCGCGAATAAAACTAAGCGGTGATGATCAGAAGTTAGGACTCAAATAGATGGCACTTGTTGAATTGCGAAGCGTATGCAAGAGTTTTCGAAAGGGCGATGAGACCATTACGCCTCTCGACAATATCAGTATGGATATTGAAGCTGGGGATTTCATCTCGCTAATGGGGCCGAGTGGAACCGGCAAGAGCACCCTACTCAACTTGGTAAGCGGAATTGATCGCCCCGACTCTGGAACCATCACTGTGGATGGAGTAGATGTGACGAAACTATCGCGAACTCAATTGGCAGACTGGAGAGCCGCCAACCTCGGCTACATCTTCCAGACGCACAATCTCATACCCGTGCTAACGGCATACGAGAACGTAGAGCTCCCAACTCTTCTGCTTAAACTATCGTCCTCGCAGCGTCGACAACGAGTCGAATTGGCCCTTGAAGCGGTTGGCTTGAACGATCGAGCGAATCACTATCCTCGGCAGCTTTCCGGTGGCCAAGAACAGCGAGTGGGTATTGCTCGAGCGATTGTCGCTCATCCAAAAGTGGTTGTGGCGGACGAGCCGACGGGAAGCCTGGATGCCGAAACCAGTGACCAAGTCCAAGATTTGCTTCAACGGTTGAATCGGGAACTCAACATTACGATGCTCATGGTAACTCACGATCGTGACGTAGCTTCGATCGCATCCAAACAGTTGGTCCTTGATCGAGGCAAGTTCTTGGATCGCTCGTTCGAGGTATCGCAATGATTGCGTATGTACTCAAGACCTTGTGGCGGCATCAAACGCGAACTCTATTAACGGTCACCGGCTCTGCAGTAGCGATGTTTGTGTTTTGCTTCGTGGGCTCGATCCAAGAAGGCCTTCACCGGATGACCACGGGCAGCGATGCAGATCGCACACTGATCGTATTTCAGGAGAATCGATTTTGCCCCACGACCAGCCGATTACCTGAAGATTATGCGCATAAAATCAAGAAGATTCCCGGTGTCCGCGAAGTCATGCCGATCCAAGTGTGGACCAACAATTGTCGAGCTAGCCTCGACATTGTAGTGTTCAATGGTGCAAACCCAGCTCAAGTGCAACAGTCACGACCGATCAAACTAGTGAGCGGCAGTTGGCAGCAGTTTCAGTCTCAACGCGACGCGGCGATCGTTGGTCAGAACGTAGCGAAGCGTCGAGGATTGAAGGCCGGCGATCAGTTCTCCATTGGCGATATTTCGGTGGGCGTAGCTGGCGTATTTGAATCTACAGTTCCTTCCGAAGAGAATCTTATCTACACCAGCTTGGCATTCCTTCAGTATACGAGAGGGCTCGACGCTGCTGGCTTGGTAACGCAACACGAAGTTGTTTTGAACGAAGATGCTGACCCCGACCGTGTGGCCAGCGAAATCGATGCCTCATTGCGTTCCGGCTCGGTTGCGACCAAGACTCGGCGCAAAGGTGCGTTTCAAGCTAGCACACTTTCCGACTTGGTCGACCTCATCGGCTTTGCGCATTGGCTAGGTTACGCTTGTGTGGGATTGGTACTGTCCCTGGTCGCCACAACAACTGTGATGAGTGTGCAAGATCGCATAAAAGAATATGCGGTCCTCCAGACGATTGGCGTTCGACCACTAACTACACTGCGATTGGTTCTGACAGAGAGCACATTGCTGTGCTTTGTGGGCGGAGTCAGCGGGACTCTATTGGCGCTCGTCGCACTTCAGCTTGGAGGCTTTGCCATCGGAGCCGAAGGAGCCACGATCGCCTTCCGTCCAACGCTGAGCCTAGCGATCACCGGTTCTTTAGTATCCGTAGCCGTTGGCATCGTCGCCGGAATGGCTCCCGCGATCGAAGCAGCAACGATACCGATCGTGAACGCGCTGCGTCAGCCCTAGTCTACTAGTCTGAAATCGTGAAGAACGACCTCAGTGACGGCAGTATCGAAATCCCAACACTGAACCATCGATTCAGTGGGTAAGACGGGCTCAATCCCTTGGATTGGGACAAATTCACTACTACCATTCATTCGCACTACTCCTCGAAGAAATAGAGGCTTCTCGAAAGGATTCGTCACTTCGAGATAGGGTCGTGTTGCACCTTCACGTGGCGGCGGCCCTGCTGAGTTCGATGTCGTTGCGAACTTGATCATCACGGAGGCAGCTTGGTCGACCGTTTCATTGAGCTTGAGCGGTCGCAAAAGTCGATCGCCTTGGCGAATGAACTGAATTGCGAACTCATCGCCCAGAACCAGAGCCACTTTGTCTTCAGCGACCGATTGATTACCAACCTGCGGTGCAATTCTCCACAAAATAGCCACCAGGAGCCCGAGCAGTGCGATTGCCGTAGTTAGGATGACGGTTCTTCTCATATTCGACCTCGTACTGATTGTGGGAAATCTAGCTACTCACGAGAGTAGAGACGAGAGAATCGAACGTGTGGTTCCCGAAAAACTTTGGTCGCACCAAGTCGCATGGCCCTACCGATGATTTCTAGTTTAGTCGATCACCGGTCTTAGCATTGTAACGCCCAGTCCCCCGAAAGGTGCCTAGATATGCTGGACTGCTTTTGGGGCTGGGTGCTTCGGTTTGCTTCTCAAACCAAACTTCCAATTCTCCCTCAAACGATTTGACAGCGGCATTGTTCACGATCGATTTCATGATCGCTTCGCAATTTGGTTCGGTCTCCCTGAATATGACCAAAATCACTGGTTTTCCGTCGGCCGCAAATGCTGTCAACTCAAAGTCGCCTTTAGCGTCGTTCTTCACACTTTCTACGACCGGGATGGCTGCAGTCAACACAACGGAATTGGCGTCCAAACTTCCAGACTGGGAACCATGGCAACCTGAAAAACCGAGAAGGATGATCGAGACTATACGCTTTAGTCGTTTCATGATGTTTCTCCTGCCCGCCGACTGCTCATGAGCAGATGCGTTAGCATCGCAATCTTAACTCGCCTGGAATCTATCATTCGCTTCATTCCAATCGATATGTGCCATAAACTTCTCGATATAGTCTGCCTTGCGATTTTGATAGTCAACGTAGAACGCGTGCTCATAAGTGTCGATCACCACGATAGGCATGGCCATCCATAACACTCCCATTGCATGCTCGTCACTTACGATGTTGTAGAGCTTTTTGTTGACGGGATGCTTGACGAGCATAGCCCAACCTGCGGCTTCTTTTGCCGACGCGATAAAGTCGTCGGCCCATTTGGTCATCGAACCAAAACGTGATTCGATTGCCGTACGCAATGCATCGCTAGGTTTGAGTTCGTCTGTGGAAAGTCCATCGAAATAGCATTCATGGAGCACGACACTATTACCACGACTGTTGATCAACCGTTTGAGATGTGCAAAAGCCGCTGGGTCGGACTGTGTTCCACTCTTTATCGATTCTTCGAGCTTCGTGTCGGCCGCTACGACGGCTTTCAACGCGCCACCGTAGTGTGCCGTATGATGTGGTGCGATCTGTGCCGCGCTAAGAAAACCAGGGATCTCTTTGAGCTTCAACGGCTTGAGTTGCCCTGTGACAAGGCCACTCGTTGAATAGTCAAGTTCGTTTGATCCTGCTGCTTCCGAAGCTTCGAGCAGACCAGGTACCGTGAGCGCACCGGCTACTGCGCCCGATGACGCAAAAATGAAGTTCCGGCGGTTGAAAGGATCCATGGTGTTTCCTCAGTCTTGGGGATCTGAAACTCAATTGCCCGCAGATCACGTTGACCTCGAGCTAGTTCTTCAATCTTTCGTAAAGAGCGTCGTAAACGATGCAACCTTTATCAATGGCTTCTGCATCGCTAGCGCTGATGAGCCGGATGCCTTCGCAAATAAAGTCCAAGCCCACCGCAGTGGGTTCAACCTGAACTGCCTGAACTGTGTCTGCTTCGTCGATGATACGCGCAATCCTGTGGAATACGGGATCGTCAGATTGGGAGTGCTTTAGTATCGCATAAAACGAACAGTGGCCATCATGGTGCCCAAACTTAACATCTGGAATGTCGAAGGCTTCGGCATGGCTGGGCCACGTGCCCCCACGTTCAACAAACAAGAACTCAGCCTCAGCATCGATGATTCGTCGAATGAGCCACGCGCACCCAATTCTGTCTACTCCAACATTTTCCCACGTAACCCATAGCATGCCCTTACCCTCCGCTCCTTTTCAACAACTTGTCGCGTGTCAGCTTGCCGACTTCTAACGCAAAGTAATCTCGCTTCTGAGCCTCGATAAACCGCTTGGACAACTCGCTTAGGTCACAGGTCTTCTTTTTGAGTTCGATGCATATCGCTTTGTACTCCGCGATCAACGGCTCCGTGAACTGCTTTTCCAGATCATCGCTTTCCGTCGTGTAGAGTTGTTCGGCTTCCCATAGAATCGCTTCGCCTCCAAGTTCAGTGATTTCCGTTGCAAGCCACTGAAACTGCTCTTGCGTTTTAGGCATTTTGGGTAAAACCCAGATCGCATCTTGAATTGCCACAGCGGCAAGTTGCTTTAGTTTTCGCCAAACGTAGACACGCGAAGAGGTTGGCTCTCGCGGAACTTTGTAGGTCAACAGCAACCATTTCCTCACAAGCCAATCTCCGATTAATGGACCAGCGGATAGATGATGAGTCCAATAATCGCGGCCGCAACGACAACGATTGGCTCAGGCATTTTCTTGAATCGAAGCAATAAAGCGATTGTGATCAAGAGCAAGGCAATTTTCGGCCACTCTGGACTCCAGTCACTTGTGAATATCGTTCTACGCCCCAGCACAACACACGATCCAGCAATCGCACCGACTGCGGCCGCCGTTACACCATCAACAAAAGCGACGATTCCAGGCCGTTTTCCATGCTTCTTGAAATACGGGGCTGGGAGAATTGTGAATAAATAGCATGGTAGGAATGTTGCGAGCGCAGCAACCGAGGCACCGAGGAAGCCAGGCCCAAAACCTTCGTCCCTGCCTGTAACAATGTACCCAATGAAACCTACCGTAATGACAACGGGTCCCGGCGTGATCATCGCGACTGCGACAGCGTCTAAGAATTCTTGATCATTCAGCCAGCCATACTCCTTGACCACGCCACCATAGAGAAATGGGACGATGGCAAGACCACTTCCGAATACAAATGCTCCTGCTTTCGTGAAGAACAGGGCGATCTGCGACAGCAGTTCGCTCAGTGGTGCTTTCGCTGATGCGAGCATCATTACTGGCTGAACGGAGATGCTTGCAGCGGTAGCGCTCGTCTTCCGCCACCAAGGAATGCGCGTCGATAGCACTAGAAAACCGGCACCGAGAAAGAGCAAGATGCTCTCATTCTCGGTGATAATGGTCACGACCGCACTCGCCAGATAAATTGCCCAGAGAAGCTTTTGCTTACCGAGAGTTTTCTGGGTTAGTTTGTAGGCACTGATCGAGATAATGCCGATGACGCAAGCTCCAACTCCATAGAAAACAGCCTGCATCCAACCAATCCCGCCATAGCGCACATAGGCCCACCCCAGCGCCAGTACCATGAGGAAAGATGGCAGTACGAATGCAGTACCAACGACAGTCGCGCCAAGGACTCCGTAGTGAACGTACCCGAGGTAGATCGCCAGTTGGGCCGCCAGCGGTCCTGGCATCAGTTGAGCAAGTGTCAGCCCCTCTTTGTATTCATTCTCCGAGATCCACTTCCGATCTTCAACGAGGTCCCGATGCATGTAGCCGACCAGTGCCACCGGTCCACCGAAACCGAATGTACCAAGCCTCAGCGCGTACTTAACAAGATCGACAAGACGATAGTCCGGGGATTTCCTGATTGAAGAAGCAGTAGTCATGAATGTAGTCGCCCAAAAACACGTTGTAACCATGGTTACAACAGATTCTAGCGGCGAGAAACCATTCGTGGTAGATCAGGGCGAAACCGACTTGGCTGAAGCTAGACGACAGAGTAGGTGATTTTTCGTGTACGAGCTTTCGCAAACACTTCCTAGCCCAACATTCAATTTACGCAGCGCGAGAAACGAGATCTGGCGCTTCTGTGTCTAGATCGGCTGAGTTGGAGTCGAAAGACCAGGAAGTTGGGTTTAGAAGCCCCCGAGCATCTGGGTTTTAAGCGTCGAATTCAATCACTAAGCGTTTGCGCCCTCTGAGGGGTGTTCGCCCATCATTCTCGCTAGTTTCGCGACGGCCTTCATTTCGGCAATTGACTCCGTCGAGACCTCAGTTGCAAGTTGATTTGCAAATGCTCTCGCTTCCCTTTGGAAGTTCTCAAATTTATGAATTGCCAATGAGAGGCGATGTAGCAAATCCGCATGCAAGTCCAAATCCATGGGTATACCTTCATAGAGATGAAAGTAATTGTTCTAAGCCACTTTCCAGTTACACGAAATCGGGGATTCCGCCATTTTTTTATGCAGCCACCTGTTTAACTGCAAACCAGCTACTTACTTGGCCTTTACGTCGTAGCAAAGCAGAAGGCCTTGGTCGCGGATACCCGCGCTCTGATTGGTTCATAATCCGCAATTCTAATGCGGAATCCCCAATCCATCGGGGCCAAAAAAATTTCAAGAACACCAAAGCAGTCATTTGATAAGTGAATTACCTGTTCCCCTGCGGTTTAGAGCGGCAGGCTATGGGACGCGCGTCGGCCGTTTTGCATAGATAGATCAGGGAGGGATGCCACTTTGGTTCCCTCGAAGGTCTATCTATGGAGACGGAATCATCGACACGCTTTCTAGCGATACACTTCCGGCAGATGACGAATTGCCGAGCGATCCGGCGTCGGTTCGCTTTCGGTCGATCGCGGACATCATGTTGCGCGGCATCCAGCGATGTGTCGCTGCAGACCGCGACTTCGGTGACAAATCAAGCGAGATTTCAGCGCTGGACGAACCTGTTTTGGGCAATCTCAGAGACTCTTTACCCGAGCCGCTTGATTTCGTTTCGGACAAAGCCCTCTCTGTGTCCCACGTCTCTAAAACGTTGGGTTTTGGCGACGCTCAAGACATTCAGAACGGAGGTAATTCGTGAGCAACGAAGCAAGACACAGAGACATCGCTGCACTGTTGGCAAGAGGTGTGATTCGGGTCAAAAGGGGCCCGTTAGCAGCGAAGGCAATCGAATCACAGATGCCCGACATTGAGACGTATTCCGATGAGCAGCCCGAACAGGGCAACTGCACGCACGTGGACGACCAAAGCCAGGGCCAAGAGGATTCAATGGCACCAAATCAGCGAGGAGGTGATCAATGAGCCCGAAAGTATTGCTCGAAATCGCCGAACTGCAGGACAAAACGGTGAGCCAATTGGTCCAGCGCTACGAACAAGTCTTCGAAGAAGAATGCCGAAGTCGCAACAAGCAGTACTTGATCCGTCGCATCGCTTGGCGATTGCAGGCGAACGAAGAAGGCGGCCTGTCCCGAGCCGCGTTGAAGAAGGCCGAGGAGTTAGCAATTGGCGCTGAGACACGCGTGACGGCTCCGAGGAAGAACAGCTCCGAGGGCGTCAAGTTGGTTCTTCCTGAGCCCGATTCGTTTGTGGACTGGGACCCGCGATTGCCGCCGCCTGGCAACATCGTCGAGCGGCAATACAAGGGCAAGATGATCCGAGTGATCGTCTTGCAAGAAGGCTTTGAATATGAGGGGAGACGATACAAATCGCTGACGGCGATCCCTCTAAAAGACGGCTACGAGATTCTCGACGGCGTGCTGCGTTATCGGATCTTGTTAGACATGGGCGTTGAATCGGTGCCTTGTCTGATTCACCGCACGCGCGATGGCTTCACGGGCAATCGGATGGTGAATCAATTGAGCGCTTCGCAGGAGATGCGAATGCTTCGCAAGTCGCTCGAGGAACTAGACGAGAAAACGATCGCGAATGCGTTGGGGATTCAGAGCATCGGCCACCGGCTCAATAAAGGGTTGCTGGATAAACTGCACCCTGAGGCTGTGAAGGCATTCAATGCGAACAAGATCAATATCCAGACGGCCAAGGAACTCATTAATGTGAAGCCCGAACGCCAGCAGGAGATTCTGCAACTGATGGATAAGTGCAACGACTACAGTACCGTGTTCGCACGAGGTTTGGTGCTCAAGACGCCAGTGACCAAACGGGTCAAGCCGACCAATAGTCGAACGCCTTGGACTAAGGCAGATGAAAAGAAGAGCCAACTGCTCAAGAAGCTGCAGGAAGCGGAACAGCAGCAGGACTTCTACACCGGCTTGTATCGGCAGTACACAACGAACCTGTTGAAACTGGTGATCTACGTTCGGTCGCTGATGAACAACGCAGAGGTTAAGTCGCATCTGCAAACCCATCATGCCGACCTGACTCGGATCTTTGAAGAGATTCTAGCGAGCACGGAGGGATAACGATGCCGAGAAGAATCTGGACTCTCGATCGGGTCATCGAGGAACTCAAGCGTACTCGATGCACTGGTCCTCGTGCTAACAGAAAGCTAGACGATGCGGCTCGTCGTTGTTTTGGTAGCGTACGAGCAGCTCTGGAAGTGGCGGGCTTGCCATGTGGTCAACCGGAACGCCGGACCACCGGTTGGTCACGAGCAGCGGTGGTCGAAGCCATCCGCCAGCGTCATCGAGATGGCCAAAGTTTGGTTCGAACTAACCGAGAGGATCGTGCGCTGTACGAGGCTGCAAAGCTTTGGCATGGAAGCTGGACAGCAGCACTGGCAGCCGCTGGATTTCCGCAACCGCCTCGGGAGTACTTACACGGCCGATGAGGTCCGACTACGGATCATCGATTTGTACGAACGCGAACTGCCACTGACTTGTTCGTCGCACAATGACACAAAGCTTCGGCGTTCGTGCAAAAGGCACTTCGGTGGATGGAGAAAAGCGGTGGAATCACTTGGCCTGGGATCGGAACTGAGGCGCACGTGGACTCCCCAGAAAGTGATCGAAGAGATCGCTCGCCGGCGTGCCCTGGGCTACGACCTTAGCGCCACCTGCTACGAAGACCAAGGCTTATTCGTTGCTGCCAAAGTTCGTTTCGGTAGTTGGAACAAGGCACTGGTCGCTGCCGGTATCGACGCGGTTGCTGCGTGAGCAATGGGACGATGAGAAGGTCCTATCACGAATACGACAGTTGATTCACGAGGTACCGATAGATCGAATTCGAAGCGTCGATTCGAAGTTAACATCCGCCGCTGAGCGTCGCTTCGGTTCGATTCGCAAAGCGGTTGAGGTCGCACAGTCACAGGAAACTGCGAGGGAGGCGAGAAAAGCACAATGATACGAGAGACCATCATCCGCAAGATTGTGGAATAGATGTCGCTGGCGGTAGCATGCTAGAGGAGAGCATCCAAGCTTCCGACGAACTTCTTCACGCATCCGCCGTGAATGAGTTTGGATCGTGGGAACCGGCGCTCCAATACGCGGGCGTCAGTACGCACGACGTTGGGCGGTGTCGCGACTTGACGCCGGAACGTATCAAATTCCGACTTCGGCGACTTTGTGCAACCGGATACGACCTAGGGGCCATGGTGAACCGCAGTCGCGATCGGGCACTTTACGACGCCACGCTTCGCCACTTTGGTAGCTGGCGTGAAGCACTAAACCGAAGCCGGCATCAATCTGCTATCTGCAAACACATAACCTCTCGAAGGTGGTATTTCGTTCAAGCGACGATCGCTACTTTTCGGGTTATGTGAATTCAATTCGCGTCGCATTTATGCATGTCGCCACAAAATGCTTCCAGGCAACAACTTACGAAGGACGTCGAAAAATAGTCGAGGTCTCGTGAGCGGTTTGAAAAGAGTTCGGTTCGCTCAAAAAACTAGAGACCCCTATATATATCTATGCGATTTGTCGGAGTCGCTGTCTCAGCAAAATTTTCGGAATCTTGTTTTTTTGCTGGAAAACGCTGGGAAAACACGCGAAAAAAGTTTGGGAAAACATAACTCGCGTTATCCGACGTAACCGCATTGCGACCTTTTTGAGCGTCCCAAATGGAACCTCGAGCCCATAACCTAGATGAATTGGCATGACTCAAGCTCATGTTCGTGAACTGTGACTATCACTCCATTTTTGTCAGGGCGAGCAAATCGAGTCCCTTGCCAACGACGATAGTGTTACTCGCTAAACTTTTTATGTAGGTCTATGTCCGTAGTTTCTGATGTCCGCTTGCTTCATGGCAGCAATGTACTCACCTCGGATCGGACTTTCGGTATCACGGAGGTCGGTGGCAGGCCAAATGGTCACTGGTTGGTCGTGTTGCATCAGCCAGATGTTCGCGAGAAGTCTTGCCCACCGACCGTTGCCATCCTCAAATGGATGCACCCAAACCGCGCGATGATGAAACTCGGCAGCGGTTGCAATCACAAGCTCGCCGGTTTCGCTATGCCGCTTCTCTGCTTCGATGGCAATGACGCCGAGTTCGGCAGTGACAATCTCCGGGCTCACCCCGATGTTCTTCTGAGTGGTTCTAATTTCTCCCGCCCAACTCCAAATCGATCCCAACATCTCCCGATGCAACTCCAGAAGCCAGCCGAAGGTAAATGGCGCGAGTTTGTGGCTTGGTTTGCTCAACAAGTACTTCTCGGTCACTCGCAGGATCGACTCGAACTCAGCCTCATTGAGTTGGCGACGCGTTTTGATGGTCTTGATTTTCAAACCAGACCCATCAAAGGGCGTATCGTCGTCTTTGCCGGTTGAACCAAATGGATTCACGGAAGGCTACCGCTACTGTTCGATGTATTAGGAAGCCCAGAGCTTTCGACTGGACGATGCGATTCGCGCCTTGGTGGCTTCCAGGTGCTCTTGGGCAGAGGTTGCGGAGACGGCTTGGGATTCCAAAGCTACGTTTCCTTGTGTAAGTGCGATCAAGCGCTTAGCCTTCTGTGTAGCGATGGAATCTTTGAATCCTTTGGCTGGTATCGCCAACAAATCCATCTTCATTCCGAGTGCGGAAAGAACGGCTTGTAGATTGGAAACGGAGTAATGCTCATCCTTCCCTCCGAGAATGCGAATCACTGTTGCCCGTGATACGCCACTGCGGCGAGCAAGGTCGGAAATCGACATCTCGAGTTCGTTAATGCGGTTTTGTAGAAGCGTAGATAGCGACATGGGTTAGCAATCGAATGGGAGACCGAAAGAACGGACCACACTGATATTGTTGCATATGTGGAACAAAAAGCAAGTGAAACTTGCCGAAAAAACTCGCGGGTTATGATGCGTAAGTTCTTGAATAGCATCAACTTACGTCGCATTCCAGTGTCTCATCAGCGGTTTGAAAAGAGTTCGGTTCGCTCAACTTCTCTGTTTGCCAGCTCTCGCAGAGGAAACTCTGTGAAACTGACTGCAGTAGGCTATTCGATTAAGCCGGTGTCTTGCAGCAACGCAAAACGTCGGCTTTTTTCGTATTTTCCTGCAATCTCCGGGGGCTCAACGACTCTCCAGAGACTCGTTTTCCGGTCGCGACTCTCGCCAAAACAGCCCATCTTTGGGGCCATTCAGAGACAAATACTCTCGGAGTCTCTGGGTTATGCAGAGTTGTCTTTGGGCTTACGCCGGCTGCCGGGTTAACGACTCTGGGTAATTCCCTCTACGACTCACTCGGGATTCTTCTCTCGGCTGGTTCGACTCTGTATTGAGCCCTAGTTGCGAATTACTTTTCCAAGGTTAACGTACCTGACGATCTATGGCCGTGAAAAGTGAATCTGACATCTCGGCATCAAAGTCGATGAGGAAGGACGTTGAGAACGTTTCAACCTTGGGCTCGCTTTCGGGTTTCTTTGGATCTACGGTTCGGGATTCACGAATCACCAATGTCGGATACCAGAATCCCTTCGGGCTACGCTGGAAGTTCCGCATCGAGTATTGATCTTCCACGGTGTAGCCGGTTCCATTTGACTGGACTGCGGATAATCCATCGCCCTTTCCGTTCGGTCCTTCTAATTGATCGAGTACCATCCGAGTCGCAACGTAACCGCGATCACCGTCCAGCCAATAGCGAGCGCGATGATAGGCTTGAGGTTGTTGTTTCGTCAGAGCATATGTAAGCAAGGATCCACGAGGGAGATCGGGCGTCACGGCGGGCTCGAGCTGGACGGTAATGGTTGGACCCGCTGCGACGTCAGGATAAGTAAAGAACTCAGGCAGTACATGACTTTCAGGTCCCAGATGACCGCTCCTCAGAAACTCGCCCTTTTGCATTGACGCCAGCGGTTTCCAGGCACTGATACGATACTGCCCTTTATCGATTGTTCCTGAATACTCGGCTCGATAGCTGGTCTTGCCATCACACACAACGCTGGGCCCGAGTCGGAAGTGTTTTTTTAGCTGCTCCTTCCACCAAGCCAGATCGCTCATCCCCTCAGGCTTTTCGGAATACGGAGACCAGTCGTCAATCGGAAAACACTTTTCAACGCGGACTTGATTGCCACGACGCCAGACAACTCTCTCTGGCCACAAAGCGTTGAAGGGCTGGTCGGGCTTAGCGGGATGAAACACAATCGCATAATACGAATCGAAGTTGTTTCGACCGGCCGCAAGGGCCTTCAGTGCGCGGTTGGCATCATCAGATGGGACTCGGTCATCTAGTTTAGTATCGCGCGGAATACCCAGAGCATAAATGTCGGCGGGGGCCTTGGACTGGATAGTCCATTTCAAATACGATTTTCCGCTGAGCATCTGCGGGTAGACTCGGGCCACCATCCAGGATGGAAAGCGTCATCGTCTGCGGGAGCTTGGTTGTAGGATCGACGCGGAACTCAAGTCGCTCCAACCGCCTGTTGTCCAACTCGCTTGTGCCGCGCTGGAGTGTCAATTCGATGTCGAGCCATTGCTTGCCATTTTCGCTAACCGCGCGGCTTCGAGTATCAACGACCTTTGCATGATCAACATGATCCACGTTTGGATTCTGGCCCAGCATTAGCTGTTCAAAGAGGGCGAAGATCGACGCTGAGCCACTGTCCGCGTGAAGCGGGGTACGAACAATCGATCCACGAGACTCTTCGTAATCGAACTGCAGGTGACTACGCATGTCGACGTACTGGGCAATTGGTCCATCGCGAAACGCAGATTTTTGCTGCGGAATCGATAGCCAGTTTTCGCTGACTGCACCGTTATCCATTTTAGCTCGCAACCGAATCCATGCTCGTGATTGAAGGGCCTCTTGAACCTGAGCCCAACTGGACGACGATTGCATCATGAAGGCAATCAGTAAAGCGGCAGCAATGCCACAGGCGACAAGTACTTTCGAGAACTGTCTTCGCGAGTTTGCTCGAGCCGGAGTGGTCGCATGCTCGGCTTGAGTTTCGTCGAGCAACCTAGCTCGCAGTCGATCCACAAACGCGTTATCGGGCGTTGGTGGCGTAGGATCGCACTGGCCGATCAATTCATCCAGTTGATGATCACTCAAGCCTGTTGGTGGATGGCTGGAAGTCATATTCAATCTCCGTGAGTAGGAAAATACCATGCCAGCACGCTGCGCAATTCGGCGCGTGCTCGAGACAACAACCCTTCGATAGCCTTGTCTGTCTTGCCATGAAGGGACGCGAGTTCGGAGACGGTCTTGCGCTCGACGTATTTCGCTAGTAGCAACTCTCGGTACGAATCCGAGAGTTCCAAGAGCGATGCGCGAACGACCTGAGCCAGTTCGAGGCGCTGGAGTTCGTCCAGCGGCTCGAGCGACAAATGCGAAGCCTGAGAGGCAACCAATGACCCATCTGCATCCTGTTCGCACGACACTCGGGCGTTAGAGCGCTGACGCCTGTAGTGCAATGCGACCTGAGACCGAGCGATTGCGAACAGCCAGCCTCGCACTTGATCCGTCGCCGAATCAAATCGCGAGACTCCGTGCAGGGCGTTCATCCAAGTAGCTTGAACGACGTCTTCTGTTGTGGATGAACTGCCTCCAACCAAGTGAAACACATATCCATAGATCTCTCGGATGTGCCGATCGTAAAGCTCCGCCCATGCAGTTGATTCTCTGCGTTTCAGCCGCTGGACAAACTCGTTCATTCAATCTCTCTTGGCAATTTCCACGTCGTGGGTCGCATTCGGGCTTCAGTCCCTTCGAACAATAGGAAAATGCGCGAGGTGGCAAAATCCCTCGCGGTTTTTCAACTGGCAGCGTTGGAAATGCCTCATCCTGGGCCGGCTTGAATAACCTCAGTTATTGTGGTCCACAAATTCGTGGGGTGAAATGTAAGGAAATCTGCGATCATGTGTGAATAACAGCAGAGGACACACATGAACGACTGGCCAGAAACAAACCCAAGCCTGATTTTGCGAATCAAAGACCCGCAGAATGCCGTAGCCTGGAATGAGCTTATAGCCATCTACCGACCTGTGATCTATCGATTGGCTCGGCGGAAAGGTCTGTTGCACGAAGATGCCGAAGATCTTGTCCAAGGCGTCTTCATGTCGGTCGCCAAAGCCATCGATCGGTGGGAGCATGGAGACGGCCAGCCGCGATTTCGAAACTGGCTCGGGAAAATAGCTCGCAATGCCATCGTGAACGCGATCACACGTGCTAAGCCTGATGGGGCCACTGGAACGTCTAGCGTCATGCAAGCTCTAGCGTCCCTGCCCGCGGAAGCCGAGACCAGCCAAGCCTTGATCGTCGAATGTCGGCTTGAAGCGATTCGTTGGGCCGCTCGCGAGATCCAAACTGAGTTCTCCGACGCCACCTGGGCCATCTTCCAGTCGATCGCCATCGAAGGTCGTCCAGCGCCGGAAGTCGCACAGGTTTTTCAGCGGACGATCGGAGCCGTCTATGCAGCGCGTTGCCGCGTCGCAGCTCGACTGCGAGAAAAGGTACTAGAAGCATCCGCTTATTGGAGTGAGTTTTAATGCAACCATCATTCACTTGCCTCGGGCCCGATGAGCTGAAGAAGTTCATCGCGGGCGATATGGCTCCCAAGCGAGTCGATGAGATTGAGGATCACCTTTCGACTTGTGAGACTTGTCGCGGTTCTTTGGAAGCGACCGTCGGCGATCGAGCTTGGTGGCAGGATCTCGACTCCGCACTCCGCAGCGATACTGGTGAGGGCGAATACGAAAACACCGAATCGAGAGAGTCCGTTTGCCAACGATTGACTGCTCTTCTGGGGCCGACCGACGATCCAAGCATGCTGGGTCGGATCGGCGCGTACGAGATTATCGGGCTCTTAGGCTATGGTGGCATGGGGGCAGTTTTTAAGGCTCGCGATCCTGGATTGAATCGTTACGTTGCCATCAAAATATTGCTTCCGCATCTAGCGTTATCAGGCGCCGCACGAGCACGTTTTCGCCGAGAAGGACAGGCCGCTGCGGCCATCATCGATGATTGTGTCTTGCCGATCTATGCGGTGGACGAGTGGCAGGGCATTCCCTACCTCGTCATGCAATACACGCAAGGTGTTAGTCTGCAAAAGCGCATTCACGATCGTGGTCCACTGGAGCTGAAAGAGATACTCCGTATTGGACTGCAAGCGGCTCGTGGACTAGCGGCGGCTCATGCGCAAGGCCTGGTACATCGCGATGTAAAGCCCTCAAACATTTTACTGGCTGGCAGCGTCGACCGCGCGCTGCTGACCGACTTCGGCCTGGCACGCGCCGTCGATGATGCATCTTTAACTACCAGCGGAATGATTGCGGGTACTCCGCAATACATGTCCCCTGAGCAAGCTCGCGCAGAGTCTGTCGATCATCGCAGCGACTTGTTCAGTCTCGGCAGCGTCATGTATGCCATGTGTACTGGGCATGCGCCATTCCGAGCGGAATCGAGTTATAGCGTCTTGCGATTGATCACCGACAAAGAACCGCGGCCGATTCGCGAGATCAACCCAGAGGTACCTGATTGGCTTGATCAATTCATTAAAAAGCTAATGGCGAAGCAGCCTGAGGATCGCGTTGCATCGGCTCAAGAAGCTGCTGAATTGTTGGAAGCATTCTTAGCTCATGTGCAGAAGCCAACATCCAATCCATTGCCCATTCGATTCGCGCAGAGACCAAAAATCTTCTCTCCCTCCTTTCTTCAAAGATCTTTTCAAGGCTGGATGAAAATGCCCAGAATCATTTCCGTTGGGTTGTTAGTCGTTTCTTTCATTTTGATTCAGCTCCTCACGAATATATCAGGGGTACTTCAGGAGCGGGATGAAACACGTTCGCTAGGACTGAGGGTTGTCTCTACACTGCTTCCCATCGCGTACTTAGGGGCGATTCTGGCAATTGCGGCGTGTGTCGGCGCGTTCCGAAAGTCGGCGACTGATTTCAGAAAAGCACGGACGCTCGCAACGCAACATTGGAAGGGCATCATTGCCATAAGTTCACTGATCGCCAGTAGCCTCGGCATCTATGCCTTCAGCTTGCCTAGTGGCGAACCCTTTGCTTTGCCACTGAAGGGCAGTGCAACAGATGGCAAGCTTAAAATCGGAGAACCTTTCCCAATAATCAAGGGTAAAGATCTGGACGGAAGAGAATTTGTCCTGGGACCTGGAGAATATGGTGACCGAGCTACATTAATTATTTTTTGGTCGACCTGGTGCGGGTTTTGCATGGATGATATGCCTCATGAAATCGAGCTAACCAAGAAATATGCCAGCGACGGACTACGGGTCATTGGGGTCAACGGTGACAGTTCCGAGGAAGTTGCTTCCAAAGCGGTTATCAAACACGGAAATCCATGGCGAAATCTCTATGAAGGTTCGGAACAAACGATTTCAAAACAGCTTGGGATTAAGGGGTGGCCAGCACTCTATTTACTCGATGAGCAAGGAAAGATTGTTAGTGAGACAAGATACCTGCGTACAGGTACATTCCAGTCTTTAGGTTTTGGGAAAAAGCAAGAGGTCTACGGCCTAGATTGGACTCTAGAAAGGTTACTTCAGCGAGATCCGAGAGAGTCAGCCCGAGCACAGGAGATGGCAATCAACGATCCTCAAACTAAATCCGACTGTACGCTTGAACGGGCAACTGGTCCACAGGCTGAGGATAATCCGATCTCACAGACCACGATGCCTGCGACGGAGGTCATCACCGTGAATCAAAAGTCCCTCAGCGGTATCTGGAAGGCCAAGCAGATTATCAGTGCTGGCCAGGTTGTTCCCCCGGAAAAAGCACCCGACGAGTTTGTGTTTCGTCGCAACCAGATGATCTGGAAATTTACGGGCAAGATCAAAAGAGATGACGTTATCTTTGATGTTGAACTCGATTTCACCAAGTCACCCGCCTGGATTACCCTTCGATCGCAAGATTCAAAGCGTCCACAACCCGTATTAGGCTTAATCGACTTTACCGGCCATGAGCTTCGCATTTTCACGAAGCGGGATGCCAAAGGCAATCCATCGACCGAGCGCCCTACTGCGATCGGAACCGGGAATGAACCAGGCACCGACTTGATGATCCTGGAACTCAAGTCAGCTTCTGTCGACGAATGGAGAACCTATCCCATCGAGGATTATGTTTTGAACGTAGTTTCGCAATGGAAAGAGAGCAGTAACGTTGCGGAACCAAGCGAAGAAGCGATCAAGGCGAAAGTTGCCGAAGTCGGCAACAAACTGGTGGAAGATATCGACGGGCGTTTTGGACCCTGCAATGTCATTGAGTTTGATGCTACCTCGAAAACGCTTATCATTGATCACACGGAGCAAGCACATCGAAAGATCGAAGCTTTCCTTAAAGAATCGATCCCTGTGTCAGCCACTCAATCGGTTTCCGGACCAGTTGACGATTCAGTTATAGTCGCGAGGCCCGAGTTCGATCAGCCTCAGGGAATTGAAGCGGCAAAGCGATTTGAGCAGCAGGCCCAAGAGATTGCGAATCTGCCGCGCTTCTACCTTTACGCCAATTATGTATCTGACTGGCTTGATGGAATGAGCGATGAGGCCGATAGGTCCGAAGCCAATTTCGAAAGGCAATGAACGAGCGTTTGAAGCCGGATACACCATCATCCACAAGGAGCACAGCCTGGGATGAAAAGCGATTCCTCTTCGGATATGACAAACCAAATTTGGATGGTGCTAAAGGCAACACCCGAATCGTGAATCACTACTTCAGCCACGAAAATTCGTTTTGGCAGCGACAAAAGACCAACAAAGATGCTCCTCAATATTCGAAGTTTGAGCTTCCCTACGTCTGGAAGAAGGTGGATGCAAACGCCTTCTTCCATTTGCGGTCGGCCCGTTTGGAGTTTCCATGGGGCAATACTGACGGCAATATCAAGTTCGCGCTCGTTCCGCTTGAATTCGCCGAGTATCAGGTCGTCGGTGAAGAGAACGTCGACGGAGCCAAGTGTTGGGTTGTTATGTCCAAACCGCGCCGCTGCAAATTGTGGCTCGACCAGAAATCAGGACGATTGTTGCAAATGCTAAGCTATGTCGTGCAAGGGGTTGAGTCTACTCCCTTTCATGAGACGCCAGAAGTCGAAAAGCTATGCGGCCGAAAGTTTGAAACGCTCGATGCGTTTCATGACTTTGGGAAGGCCACTGACCGAGCGACATTCCAACGACTGGCTGGCCTCTATGGTTCGCTCTATTTCGATGAAATGGCCCACCCCATCGAATTGACTCGGTTCAGTGACTATCGCGAGATCGCTCCAGGCATTTGGTTCCCCCATCAAGCGACCGACGTTTTCGCGGGGCATTCACCTTCAGATAACTACAAGTTCCGATTCTCGCGTGGAGAACTACGTGTCATCACTCTGGAAACCGGTCGTTCGCTTGAGGAAACCATCGCCGCGTTTGTTTCTGAGAAGTCGGAATAGATCAAAGCCATTCGTAGCCATCGCTGCCAAGCGGTGGAGAGCCAAAACGTGACGCGTCCACCGTCTGGCGACAGTGGCTACGATCCATTGGAGGATACGATTGTGAATAATCAAAAGGAGATTTGTTTCAAAAATCGGCAACACTTGTGAAAATATGGGCCGTCGGATGTGTGTTTAGTTGTAGAGAGCGAGAAACCATTGATAAAATCGACCGATCCAGAAACCCGAAATAGTCTCATTATGCGTTTGCCCAACCAGGGCGACCAAGACGCGTGGGAGCAATTCGTGGCTATCTACGATCCGCTCATCTATCGGCTGGCGAGATTGAAGGGATTTCAAGACGCCGACGCTCGCGAACTGGTTCAAGACGTTTTGCTTGCCGTCTCAAAAGCAGTCCATCGCTGGGAGCCGGATAAGAACCGAGGAATATCCGCGACTGGCTGCTTTCTCAGCCACGTCACGCAACGTGTCCGACAGGCCATATTTCCGAAATAGGTTGTCACGATAGTAGAACAGCATGCCGTCAGCCACGTCAGACCCTACAACTACGACGAATTGAATGTCTGCCGACCGGGACGCCGCTGCTGCGCTGATGTACGCTCCTTGACTGAAAAGGTTTCTTGGTCACTGCGCCTTTTGGACTCTCTTTTGAAGCCAATCAAGAATGAACTGGTCGACACTTTTATCGCGATAGGTTTGTTTACCGTTCGTGATCTCTAACTGATGCCCCGCGCCTTGCAATATCTTTACAACGAAATCATCGTGACCCGCATCTGCGAATGCCTTTTGCACGATTTCTGGGTATTCCAACATCTCTTGATCCTTCTCTCCGTAGATACACAGCATGGGACATGTGATTTCCCTCAGGAAAGTTACAGGATCTTCGTCCCTAGACGCGTCATTCACCGCCGTCATCGCGAGAGGCGTATCGGTTTCAGCAACCTTCGCCAACATAGCGGAGTCAAAATCCAAGTAGCTTCGCACGGAGTCTAGCTTGCCAAGCTTTGAGATATCTATTCCCTGGAGTTTCATCAGCAACTCCCTTACCGTTTTGTTTCCTCGAAACCACTCCTCTCCCTCCCAATTTTCCGCAATCGCGATGAAAGACTCCCTGGTGGCCTTTCGATTGTCTTTGGTCCTGTTCTTTAACAAAGAAATAAGCTCACTCCAAATTGGGTCATGCCACTCCGCAACGGTCTTTGCCAATTCTTCAGACTCTAAAAAATCGTGCTCTCTAATCAAATATCCTAAAAGACGATTAAACATAACAAGCTTTTCAAGCTGAATTCCCTTCAGCCCGGTAGCCGCACACATCGTACGAACATGTGAATAGATGTGCTTGAAATAGGGAACTGCGGGAGCTGAAGTAGCGACCCCAAATGCAATGTTCTTGGAGCGAGATGCAGCACGGAAGACAACCAATCCTCCTTCGCTCGCACCATAGAGGCCAATTGCTTCCTTGCTGATATCCGTCCTCTTTTCGATTGCTCTTATCGCGGCCAGAGCGTCCTCTGTCCTTTCGTGTGTGGTACGTTTCCACCTGGAGCCTTCTGACTTACCTACTCCGGGACTATCAAAAGAAAACACCGCTATCCCTTGAGAAACGATGGAGTCCGCATTGGACCATTTGTACATAGCGACCCTGTTCATCCTTTCAGAACCACCCAACAACACGATCGCGGGATAAGGTCCTGTGCCGTTCGGAATTGTCAAAGTCCCTGAGAGCGATACGTCGCCAACGCTCTTGAAGGTAATTTCTTCACTTTGGAACGCAGGTTGTTGCTCGGCTCCAGCGTGCTTTGAAAAAAACACTAGCAGGAGCAGCAAGAGGAGGGTAGATGGGTTTTTCACCGCAATCTCCAATCGATTGAACGAAAGTATTAAAGCTGACACAGAGTTTCAAATAGAATTTAATCGCGAAACCAGCCAATCCGTGACCACGTTTCAGCCGGATAGTAGATGTAATCTACATAGCCGATCACGTCATCGACCCGAATCGATCCGATTTGCCGGCTGTCTCTCGAGCGATCGCGATTGTCTCCAAGGACGAAGATGCTGGCATCGGGTACGGTAATATTGATTTCGTCAATGTTCGACTCGTCGGCATCATCGGCCAGAAGCACTCGATACCGGCGACCAGCGTGCGATTCGTAAAAAACCTCGCCTTCCACTTGTCTTTGTTGCTGAGCATTCTCATCCGCCGGCGCTCGTTCATGCTCAAGCTTCTGACCATTCACTTCAATGTCATGCCCTTTGATTACAATTTGATCGCCAGCGACACCGATCACACGTTGGACCCATTTACGCGGTGGTTGAGGTGCGGAAGTGCGAAACACCACCACATCGCCTCGCTGTGGATAGCCATCGCGCAAAGTTCGCTTGTTCGCAAGAATCCGGTCGCCAGCCAGTATGTTTGGGCACATGCTGCGCGTTGGAATATAGAATCCCTCATAGACATGCTCGCGACCTAACCAAGTTAGCGCAATGAGAAAAGCCAGTTGTCCCGCCACGAGAAACCAGTACAGACTCGCCTTGTTGTACCGCTTCAGTTCGTAGTCTGGGGCGGCTTGCTTGGCGATTACAAAGGCATCAATCGCTGAGTAGAAGAAGATGAGCAGCGTCGCTACCGCAGGCAGAATTATTAGGCCAAAGAAAACTCCGTTGGATGGTCGAGCAAACGCGGCGATGACGCAGAGCAGTGGCAGCAAAAACCTTGTCGAGTAAAGTACAAATCCCCTTGCGATACGACCGCAATAGATGTGGCCGACTCCGGACGCAAGAAAAGATAATACGAGTGCTACCCAAGGAAACCGTGGGGAGGTTTTTTCAGAAGCCATTGTTACTCTCCACTAAAATGCAAAAGACTGTGCCGCATACGCGACGAATAAAAACGGCAGGCAACCAACCAGCAACGCCGCCAGACATGCTGTCAGGCGGGCAGGTTGCGATTCGTTAATGCGATCGGCAAGGCGCACATAATGCTTTCGCTGCACAACCCGCTTCTCAATCGCAGCCATCACTCGATCGGTCATTTCGCCGGGTACCTTGACATCGCGGCGACTGGCGATCCATCCGTCATACATAGGCTTATCAGGCATCGGTTCGTCGATCATGTTTTCTCTCCTAACGTTCGTTCCATAGCATCCCGCAAGTGTTGCTTCGCGCGGTGAATTCGTGACTTGACAGTGCCAAGTGTCGTTTGCTCGATTTGAGCAATGTCGGCGTAGGGCAAGCCTTCGATCTCGGCCAGCACGAATGCCGTCTTCTG
Source organism: Ottelia alismoides (assembly GCA_037367405.1). Taxonomy (NCBI): domain Eukaryota; kingdom Viridiplantae; phylum Streptophyta; class Magnoliopsida; order Alismatales; family Hydrocharitaceae; genus Ottelia; species Ottelia alismoides. The sequence continues at coordinate 64,462 of JAZKJV010002101.1, forward strand.
CTCGATGGGCAACGCATCGCGTGCCTTGTCGAGGCAAATCCAGAATTCGCTCCGGGCGGACTCGTCGCTGTTTGCTGCTTGTTGTGTGTTCGCGATTGCATCACGATCAATGAGCGGTCGCTTTCGTTTAAGGTAGTTCACGCATCGGTTGCGGGCGATTGTGAACAACCACGTCTGAAAGGAGGCGCGTACGGACCTGTACGATGCCAAATGGTTGAACGCTGCCAGAAAAACCTCCTGAGTAATGTCTTCCGCATCGTGCTGATCGCCGATCAAGTTGCGCGCGAACCGGAAGACCGGCAGATGAAATTGCTCCACCAGTTTCCGAAACTCGCTCGTGTCCCCGGCTAATACCGAGGCGATGACCTGATCTTCGCTTGCCAATAATCCGCTCTCGTTAGATTTGTTTGGAGGTTATACAACTTGCGGAACGGAAAGTTCCCGTACTTTTGCCCAAAAGCTATTTTCAAAGATAAACGAGTTTGCTGTGTGACTTTCAAGACTTTGGACCGGGAATGTGCAAAAGCCCTAGCCGCTTCCACCGGATGAACCTGTGGTTATTGAAGCGCCGCCGCCCCTACCCAACATCATCTGGCCGTGGCTCCCACCAGATCATCCCTACCACCTGCCACCAGGTTATCACTCCCCCCGACAATCTCCCTGAAGGCCATGCAGGTCACTATTATCCTGGCATGCCACCGTATCCGGTCACGATTCCGTAGCTCTTGGCTAGTGCATTGCAGCGTCGTGAGCGACGATTGTATATGAAACGGAGCTCGCGACCCCCAGACCGCTTTCGACTTGATTTCCAGGCCCCTGGAAATCCTGTCAATATCACTAATGGAGCGGCAGGTGAGCTGATCGCGTTCGACTCCAATTCAAACCAAGTCTCGGTAAACGAGATCCCGAAGGCGAGCTCGAACTTTGACATTCTTCAGCTTATACAAAAGCCAGACGTGAACGCTGTGTTGAGCAAGGCTGAAAATACGATTGTTGGCACGCAGCTCTACGACATTCTCGACGGTCAAGGTAAAATCTGGGTCGATGTTGAAACGCAACTTCCTAAACGGATTGAAATGACACCGCTGCCAGGAATGGGAACAACGACCGTCGTTTACCGTGACTTCGAGTGGGATGTTCCACTGGATGATAACTTGTTCGCCATGCCAGCTGGCAAAGAAGTTGTACGCAGTTCCTTGCTTGCCGAGCCAAAGGAAGCGGAGCTGATTGGTGCGTTTGCAATTCGCCAGGCCTTTTCTCAAGAGCCCTATGAAGCCGCTTTCCTTGACGAATCGACCGACCCAGGGTTGAAGCTTGGCCGATTGTCATACGATCTCAGCAAGAATCGAGCAGAAAATTATCAGATACAATCAGCAAAGCTTAAGAACGTTTGGACCGTGATTGGAATCGGTCTAACTGAGGCAAACGATCCCTCGCTGGTACAAAAGCGAATTGACTTTCTGTGTATGAGACTCGACCAATGGAAGGACTATATCATTAAACGGGGAGGCTGGGTTGGGACTGGTGTGCGACCTGGTGAAGCCAAACCATTATGCTGGTGGAAAGATGGCAGCCGGATTCGAGTCCTTCGTGGTGATTTGACAATCGTTGATGCCGATCAACCACCTGTCAATAACTAGTTACAGCCAGAAAAGTCGTCCGCAGATCCAGGCCGAAGCAGCTCCGCTTCGGCCTGCTTCGTTTGAATGCCCTAGTCTGGCCCGATCGGACGTTCCTAATCGAATTTATGGAAAAATGCAAAAAGCCGCGCTCACAAATCGCCTAGGCGACCCACTAATGTTGGTGACAAATTGATGCCTGAGCTGTTGAAAGTGCAACTTGAACCAATCTGACAAAGAACTCGTGCGGGACGCTCTTACCGGCAATGTTGCAGCTTTTGCTGCTTTGTACGAGCGGTACTACGGTTTGGCGGTCGGATTGGCTCGCTGCTCCCTGCGTGACGTGCATTTAGCCGAAGACGCCGCTCAAGAGGCTTTTGCAGTTGCTTGCCGAAACCTCTCGAAGCTAAGAGAACCGAACAAGTTTGCTCAATGGCTTGGAACGATTTGTCGCCACACCGCCTTGCAATTGGCGCAGCGCCGATTGAATCTCGAGGCGAACGTCGAGCAAAACCAAGTTGCAAAGAATCTCCCGTCGAGCGATGATCGCATCGATATCGACAGTGCGTTGATGCAACTGGATGAGCTTTCGCGAGAAGTGATCGTTCTGCATTACTTTAGCGCACTTTCACATTCGGAAATTGCAGCAGCTCTTGGGCTATCCAGCGCGGCCGTCCACGGTCGACTCCAGCGAGCTCGACGGAAACTTGCGGATTATCTATCTTCGTTCAGGAGTCCATCATGATCGAGAAATGCGATGAAGCGGAATTTGATTCTCAACTGCGGCAAGCGTTAGGGACTGCACCAAGGCCCGATTTTGAGGCCTGGCGATCAGCTCATCAAGACAGCTTGACCGAACTCGGCAACCATTCAGAAGCCGTCAATAGCGATAACGTCCGAAGTTGGTCACGCCGAAGGTTGGTAACGATATCACTTGCGATTGCTGCTTCATTTCTTGCGGCGATGTTCCTATGGCCATTTTCAGAAAAGTCTTCTGCCTACGCGCAGGCGATTCCCGGTATCGATAAGGTTGAGCAACTGACTTGGACGGTTACAGTCTACACAAGATATACCAGCCAGGATGGTAAGCGCACCTGGATTCAGAAGGAAGAAATACTGAACGCCTATCGTGCTCCCGGACTGTTTCGCGAAACACGCCTAGGGGGCGATGGGCGAGTCGTTCGAGTCGCAAAATCCAATGCGCAAACGAGACAGACGCTGCTTGAAATTCCGAGCGAAAAGAAGGCTGTTCTGAAAGCAGCGGATTCGAATGTCACTGCGAAAGCTCCGTTCGAGTACATTGGCAAGATCATCCGCGAGCAAAAATCAGAAGGTGAGTGGCTAGTACGCTCTGTCAGACTTGTCGGCGAGACAAAACTAGATGGCAAAAATGCTAACATGGTCCGGACAGTGTTGCAGTCGGGTGCCAGCAAGAATAGAAGTCGGAATGATTTCTTCTTTGATCCACAATCGAAAGCTTTACTCGGGGTGTGGGCTCCCAACGACCCGGCTGATGACTTTGAATCGTTTCCTGATCTGAATAACCCAAAAGAGGAGAAATGGTCGAAGATGATGCCCATCGCCGCTCTCTATCACAAAATAGAATTAGAACCAAAGTTAACGGCAGTGGACTTCAGCCTAGATCCTACATCAGGCTACAGCCTCGAAAAATTGACAGCTCCTACGATCAGCGAAGAGGACATGCTGGCCTATTTGCGAACCGTTGCCGAATTTCAAGGAGGACTTTTGCCCGAAACGATTGACCACAGCGGAATCGATCGAGAGCGACTGGATAGGACCTACGCTGAACCAGAAACTTCACGGAGCAAAGAAGCAAACGCCATGATCACATTGGTCGACAAATTCCGCATGCGAGAAATCTATGAGCCGCCGATGGTCCGCTTTGTCCGCGATCAAACGGAACCAGATTCGTTTCACTATGTGGGTTCGGGCATCACGCTTGGAAGTGCAAAAGAAATAGTTTGCTGGTATCGGCTCAAGGGTGCTTCACTGTTTCGCGCAGTGTATGGAGACTTGCAGGTGCGCGACGTGCGGCTCGATGATCTTCCGCTTGTGGCTCAATAGCAGGTAGGAATCTCAATCCGAATCCATTCGTAGCCACCGCTGCCAAGTTACCAAGCGGTGGGGAATCACCGGCGGCGTCTCTACCGTCTGGCGACGGTAGCTACGGGGCAGTTCGGAGGTGGGGAAACGGTTTTCAGAAAACTTTCTGGACAACTGTGTAAATTCCGTCTTTGGCTGAGTCTACTAGGTAGCCAAGTCACTTCAGCCATTCGGAAAAACAGATGCAGTCCAGTCCTCCAGAAACGCGTGCCAGCTTAATTCTGCGATTGAAAAACGCAGAAGATGTGGCGGCCTGGAACGATTTTGTTGCGATCTATGCCCCCGTTATTTTTCGAGTTGCATGCCGCCATGGATTTCAGATCGCTGACGCGGAAAACTTAATCCAAGAGGTTTTGCTTTCGATTTCTCGCGCCCTGCCGCAATGGCTGCAGCGCGAGGATCGAGGCAGCTTCCGCGCTTGGTTGCTCAAGATCGCTCGCAACGAAGCGGTCGACATGCTGACACGGCGAGCTACTAGGCCGCTTGGCAAAGATGGCCTAGAGGCCGAGCGGTTGCTGGCCGAAGTCCCAGACCACCGCGGTGATCTTTCCTCACAGTTCGACCTCGAATACGAACAAGCCGTTTTCCAATGGGCCGCGGCACAGATTCGCGATTCAGTTTCGGATACCACCTGGCAGTCGTTTTGGCTGACTCATGTCGAAGGCCTGTCGGTCGATAGGGTCGCACAGCAATTGAAAATGCGAACCGGCACGGTCTACGTCGCTCGAGGCCGAGTGATGAATCGCATTCAAGAACTCGTCAAACAGATTGAGGACAAACGATGATCTTTCACAATAAACCAGATCAACAGCTGTGCGACGACGTCAAGCTGATCGCTGTCTTGAATGATGACGATCATACTGCTGACCATACGGAAGTCATTGAGCACATCGAGCACTGCTCGAGATGTCAGCAGCGTTTTGATGAACTGGCGGCTGGCGCCCAGGATTGGACCAAAGTACGTCAGGCTCTTCTCAACGACGATCCCTGTTCCGAGAATCGCGTTGGTTCAGCCAAGTGGGATTATTCGCTGCGAAACGAAGGCCCCGTGGCCTGGACCGAGTCGATGGCTAGCCAGTTGCTCTCGCCTGCGTCGCACCCCGAGTTGCTCGGTCGCATCGGTCGCTACGATGTCGAACGACTGATCGGCTCGGGCGGCATGGGAGTTGTCTTCAAGGCTCATGATTCGGAATTGAATCGTCCGGTCGCGATCAAGATCCTGGCACCCTATCTTTCTAGCAGCGGTCCGGCTCGCAAACGTTTCGCTCGCGAAGCCCGAGCCGCGGCGGCAGTTGTTCACGAACATGTTGTTCCGATCTACAACGTTGAGACCGAGCGCGAGATTCCGTTTCTGGTGATGCACTATATTGCTGGAGAATCGTTGCAATCAAGGATCGATCGCGAAGGTGCGCTCGAGTTGTGCGAGATACTGCGGATCGGCATGCAAGTGGCATCGGGGCTATCAGCGGCTCATCAACAAGGTCTCGTTCATCGCGACATCAAGCCATCGAACATATTGATGGAACAAGGAGTCGAACGCGCATTGATCACCGACTTTGGTCTGGCTCGCGCTGCCGATGATGCCAGTTTGACCAGAACCGGTTTCCATCCGGGCACACCTCAATACATGTCTCCGGAGCAGGCCGCTGGCGAACAAGTCGATGCTCGTAGCGACCTGTTTAGTCTCGGAAGTGTGCTCTACACGATGTGTACCGGCCGCCCGCCATTTCGTGCCGAGACAAGCCTCGGTGTTCTGCGCCGCATCACCGATGTCGAGCCGCGACCAATACGTGAGATCAACCCCAACATTCCTGAGTGGCTTAGCTCGCTGGTTGCTCGGCTGATGTCCAAATCGCCTGAAGATCGTTTCGCAAATGCGTTGGAAGTAGCTGATCTCCTTGGGCAGTGTCTGGCTCATGTGCAGCAACCAGCAGGCATGCCATTACCTGTTGGTGTCCAGGCTTTAGCCGCTCAAGCGCAACTAACAATCGGCGAAACTTTTGAACGGAATCGCCTAAAGGCTGGACATCAGCGCGTACCTCTCAAACCGAATCGCCTAAAGGCAGGACACCAGCGCAAGTTCATTGCCGCTGCGGCCCTCGTTTTTGCGTTAGTATTCGCTGGCGTATTTATAGTCCTTGAGTCGAACAAGGGAACTCTCACCATTCAAACTGAGGCAGACGATATTCGTGTCCGCATCACTCAGGGCGACGAAGTAATCGATGAGTTGAAGGTTACGAAATCTGGCCAGTCTGTACGTGTTGCAGCAGGCCAGTACAAAGTGGAGATCCTTGGTAAGACCGATGAGCTAACGGTCGACAATGAGCTAGTGACGCTTCATCGATCCGGCAACGAAGTCGTCAGAATCGTTCGCAAGACGAATGGTAAGTCCGAGCGTCAAACAACTTCGAAGCAGTTGAGTGCATACGAGTGGCAGGGAAAGCTGCAGGGAAGCTGGAACTTCTCGAAATCTGAACTAGACGAATCTGCGGAAGTGCGAGGAACCGTTGGCTCAGAACAACCGACTAGTCGCAGCGTATGGGAATTGAAGCAGGTGTTTAACCCTGCGCATGATCAAATGGTCTGGTCAGTAGCGTTCAATCCCGACGGGACAACGATCGCGTCAGCGGGTGCGGACAAGAAGATTAAATTTTGGGACGTAGCCAGCGGTTCACTGCGTTCAACTTTATTCCGACCAGTGAATTGCACCGATGTGGCATTTTCGCCAGACGGAAACTACTTGGCGATTGCAGGTGGTGATGATGGAGAGAATCCACCTGGTGAACTTGTACTCATTGACATGGCCAGTGGTAAAGAGGAGTTCGTACTCGAGAGTCACGAAACGGCTCGTTACTCCAAGAGCGTGGCATTCTCTTCAGACGGCAAATGGCTCGCATCGGGCGGAAGCGACAAGCTTGTCAAGATTTGGAGTGTTGAGCAACGGAGCCTGCACATCGAATTGCCAGGCCACACGGAACTGGTCAGTCAAGTCGCTTTCTCACCCGACGGAAAACTTCTGGCCTCAGCGAGTTTCGACCGCAACGTCAAACTTTGGAGCGTCCCAGATGGGAAGGCGATCGCAACACTGCGAGGGCATGATAAAGAAGTCCGAGGAGTCGCATTTTCGCCAGACGGCAACTTGCTTGTGTCAGTGAGTGAAGACGGCACAGCGCGTCTTTGGAACGCTCGGTCTGGAGAATCATTGGGAGTAATGGATGGTGGTGGCCCAATGTTCTCAATAGCCTTCGCCCCTGATGGTCGGAATTTTGCAACTGGAAGCCGCGGAAGCCCGGGTGTAACGATCTGGGATGTAAACACTCACAATCATTCAACACCGGTTGTGAGACTCCAGCAGGCAAGAGAAATCATGTCGCTGACATTTTCCGCCGATGGGCGAATGCTCGCCATCGTTGGCGGCTGGAACGGTTTTCACATTAGGGATCAAAAGGCAGTAATCACCGAACAAGTACGGTCGAGTTATCTTCCAGAACGCAACGCACCTGATGCACACGTTGCAGCAGCAGAAAAAGAATACCAGCAGCTGCAACTGGCCGAGGAAGATCTTCGCGCTGCCTATGACAATGCGATTGAAAGGGCCAAAAGTGATGACGATCGTGAACGGGCGGAAAAACAATTCGATGCGCGGGACGCTTACACACCAAAATATCTGGCGTTTGAAGAAAAATACCGTGGAACCCCGGCAGGTCTTAAAGCACTGATCAAGGTCATAGGTTTTGCCAGGAGCATCCTGAGTGGCCCCGCACCTGCCGGGCGAGTCGAAGCCGTAGATCGACTCATCGATCATTACGTCGCGTTCGATGGAGTCGAACAGGCGTTTGACCACTTACGAGGCGGACTGCCGGTACCGCGTGAGAAAGAGCTACTGAAGGCCGTTCTTGAGAAAAACCCGAGCCGACATGTTCAAGCGGAATCACTGATTGCACAACTAGAACTGATTCGCGTTACTCTGTCTCGCCATGCGAACATAGAAGCTCTGCGAGAACGCGTGTTACATCCAGAAGAGCACCATCCAGAATTTTGGCGAGAAAATGACAAAGCCGTGCTGCAAGAATTGGAAAGCACAAATCCTGACCAGCTGCGTGCTGAAATGAAAAGCATCATCGAACGGTTGGAGGAATTTAGCTTCGTGCCCGTCGCTAAGTACGGTATGGCTTATAAGGCCGCCAGGCATTTGTCTCACTCGATCAACAAGGTCGTCATCGGCAAACCAGCACCGGAAATCAAAGCGATCACCTCAGTAGGAAAGCAATTTCAATTGAGCAAGCTGCGAGGCAGCACCGTGCTATTGGTATTTGGCCTCAATCACAGCAGCGATAACGACGTGATGTACGCACCACTCCGCAAGCTTGCCGAGGACTACAAAAGCAGGCACGTTGAAGTTGTCATGATCCTGGAAAGTGACGAAGACAAGTTTCAGTCAGCAGCGGCACTCAAGCGTCAGTTTCCCTGGACGGTGATTCAAGTGCCAAGTGCTGGATCGCTTTCGCTGGACTGGGGCATAAGGGCGTATCCGACAGTATTCTTCATTGATCCCAAGGGAATTCTTCAGTCATGGACAGTAGGCTTGCCATGTTACGATGACGACAGTGGTTACGATGCGACGGAGGTCGCCGCTGAATTGGATCGGCTACTGAATGGTAAACCAAAGGACACCGAGCAAACATCCCAACCTCCGGTAGCTAGCGACGTAAACGACAAGCGACTTGGCCTGAGTCCAAAATCCGAGGAACACCCGATGGAGTCTTCAGCAGGCCACAAATCCTGTCCATTCTGTGAAATCGAGTCCAAAACGATTCGCCAGGAAATTCAAGCAAGCGCAACGTGGGCGGGCGAACTGCCAGGGAGTGAAGAACTCAACGCATACATCGCTGCAATACGAGCGCTTCCCGATTCGTCGCCCGAGCGTTTCAAGTTCTACTGGAGCCACTTGGAGCATGCAAATGAGACGATTGCCGAAGATTCTAGTAAAGAGGTCGCATTTGCGATGCATGAATATTGGAACACGGGCGAAAGACCATTTGAATTCAAGCAGTTCGTAGATCTCAATCAGGTTCGATTATGGCTGAAAGATGCGCATGTTCCCGAGCATCGAAGAAGAGTTTATATCCGACTATTGGGCATCGTTGGCATTGACGAGGATACCGAGGTGTTGAAGCGGACAATAAGCAACGCAGCGCGCCAAACTCCGAATACTAACCTTCAAGCTCAGATAGAAGCTTGCGTATTGCTCGGTGGTCCAACAGCGTGGGATTTCGTTGAGCAAGAGATTCTGCTAACCCCGGGCGTTCCTGACACAAACGTCTACGCCATGATCTTGGCGGTCCGTTTCTTTGATAGTCATAGCAAACTCATCTCGCGAGACCGACTGCTTCAGTCACTACACCTCATGCTTGATCGCCCCGCACTGGCCGACATTGTCGTCAGGGAGCTGATTCGCATGAAGGACTGGTCGCAAGTCGAGAGGCTAGTTGGGCTTCTCAAATCCTCTGATGAAAACTCAAAATGGGTGCGGCATCCCATCGTTCAATACCTGCAGGCTTGTCCGTTCCCCGAAGCAGCCAATGAACTCGCGAAACTGAAAGAAATCTCCAAAGCTGTTGAGCGTGTACTGCAGCAGCCCCGGAAGACGTCGAACACTGGCCGCAAAGCTTAAGACTGTGGAACTCGTAGCCTGAGCCCTAAGCCTAAACTCAGCCAAGTAGTCCTGGATCGTGCCGAAAATCGTAAATAGGGTCACGTCCATTGAGTCAGTACTTATGCAACACTAAAGTTCTTGGAAGCCTGTTTCGTTCTCTCCATCGCGAGTTAGGTTACTTTATGTCAATGATTACTCGCCGATATCGCGTCAGACGAGGTGTCCCGTGATCGGTCACAGCCAGGATGATGTGCATCGTCCCGACGCCAGTCATGACTCGCTGAGTGGGGACAACGAAGGAAGCCTTCACTTGGTCGAAGTTCTTGATGGGGACGGGTTGTCCGGTGGTTCCAGAAGAAGTCAACAGAGTTCCCGGCTCGCCGTAGTAAAACCACTCATACGACAACGCGCCGCCATCCGGATCAGTTGATCCTTCGGCGCTCAGTTGAATGACTTCACCAGGCTTGGCGGTCAAGCGATCGGAGTGTGCAAGGTTTGGCACGGGAGGATGATTGGCTTTGTCAAACGGCTTGATCGTCCAGTCCATCCTCGCTGCGAAATCGTTTTGGTAAGCAGACCGCCAGCGCCAGATGGTAGCGTGGTTATCGGTGTGCCATCGACTGTCGATCCCCAGCACTTCATCTTCCGCATCGGTCCAGAACGGGCGAGTCTCTTCTTGCAGGTGCCACTTTTGTTTTCGCGGTGTGTAAAGTTCGTAGCGTCCGCCCCAACCACCCCAGTCGGGATGTTCAGGATCACTTAAGCCATTGTTGATGAGATTGAAGAACGCAGGAGTGTCGCCTTCCATCAAAAATTCCCAATGCGGATACTCAGCCCCCAGTGGTCCCTTTTTTCGAATGTGTTTATCGAGCCATTCGTTGGAGACCAGTTGGAAATCGGCTCCGGAAAAGCGACCGTGGAAGTAGTCGCCACTAATGCCGCTCCAGGTTGCATGATGGTAAGCACCGCCGGAATGAAAGCCGGGACTGGCGATGTAGAACAAGTTCGGAAAGTGCTGACGAATCCATGGTCCGCTGTCATCTTGATCCGAAATCGTATACACACGCAGTTTGGCGACAAACTTTTGAAGCTCTTCTGCCGATCGCGTTGCACGTACTTTCCAAAGCGACTGCGCCAATACGCTCGGACCTCCCCAGACAGAGATCCACATCGGTCGCGGATCATTCTTGTCCGCCGCCTTGATTAACTGTTCGGAAGCTGGTGAGTCCTTACCATTGCCGACCCCTTTCATGCCGTAAACCGGATTCCCTTCGGTGACTCGTTGCAGCAAATCGTCCGCTGTGGGAAAGCCTGATTCGTGCAGTTCCAAATTATCCCGCACCTTGCCATAGGCTTGAACGATGCGCCGAATGCGCTCTGGAGCGACTCGGTTTTGTTGGTGGACAGACGTCGTCGCCGCCAGACCTTCAATGTCGAAGTGGTTGGCGTAAGTCAAACATCGCACCATCGACATCGCATCATCGGGTTCGTTCTCTATGTCGGTCAGAATAAAGACTCGCGGCTTTTCAGCAGCGATCGCGGCACCGAGGCACAAGGAAAGAACAGCGAGTAAGAAAGTTAAGTGTCTCATGCAATTTCCTTCATAGTGAGCCATTCAATTACTTCGCCTTTAGTCGGAAAGGCCGTTTGTGTACCAAGACGAGTGACTGAAATAGCAGCCGCAATACTCGCGCTGCGAGCGGCGTCCCTAAACGACTTACCCTCTGCCAGTGAAACAGCCAGCGCTGCCGTAAAGGCGTCGCCAGCACCGGTTGTATCCACGGCATCTACACTGATGGCCGGAACATGAGTCGCTCCCGATTCGTCAAGTAGGAGGACTCCTTCGCTGCCCATGGTCAATGCAACTCGCTTCACTCCACGCTTGCAGAGCTTTTCCGCTGCAAGCAACGCATCGCTTTGATGGTGAATCGATTGTCCAGTTAGTGTAGCAATCTCTGTTTTGTTTGGGACACAGATATCACACAAGGCCAGCAGTTCGTCGGTGACATGCAACGCCGGTGCGGGAGTCAGTACAGTAAGCACGTTGGCAGCCCGGGCGATTCGAAACGCTTCGACCGCCGCGTCCACGGGGGTTTCTAATTGGCAAAGAACGGCGCTTGATTGTTGGATCGTCGACAACGCAGCGGTTACATCTGACGGTTTCAATAGTGCGTTCGATCCGGCGATAACGATGATGCAATTCTCCGCTTTGTCGTCCACAAGGATGGCTGCAGTTCCGGTCGGCTGTTTCTCTACCTGTCGAACAAATGTTGTGCGAATACCATCGGCTGCATAGCCTTCCAACGCCGCTTTCCCAAATGCATCGCTGCCAATACAGGCAATGAACGTTACATCGGCTCCCAATCTCGCTGCGGCCACCGCTTGATTGGCACCTTTGCCTCCCATGCATTGATGCAGCGAGTGACCGGTCAGTGTTTCGCCTGGGAGTGGAAACCGAGGTGTTCGAAACGTCAGGTCAATGTTCGCCGAGCCAACGACCGTGATTCGAGGATGTGTCATTCATTGTTCCTTTTCATGTGGCCTAAGCAGCCTGCTTAAGTGTGTCTCAGGATCGCAAGCTGAGGATCTCAAGCTGGATGCTTACGCCACTTAATTGCACCGCAGCATCCGCTTAGCAAAATCGTTGAGGAAATCTTCTCGCCAACGGCTGACTGACTTCGCGCCGTGGTGTTCGCGCTCAGCCAACTCAGGTGCAGGATTATCGGTCCACCAATGAGGCATGTCAGGTGCAGGATTCTGTGCCACAGCAGGTGAAGGAGCAACGGACGTGATCCCACCTCGCATACCACCGAGAGCCGGGATGTTGCTGCGGATCTCGAACTCATAGGTCTTCGCAGCTTTCGGGCAGAAGCGGAATCGCATCGTACCGTCTCCTGGCATATAGCCGACAAGTGCCAGTTGGTCAGCCATGAGTTCCGCAGTGGGCCCTACTGGCAGTTTACCGTCCAGCGGCAAAACCAATTCGAGAACTCCAAACACTTCCATCTGATCCTCTGAAGTTGTCATTCGATTGAATCGCGAATAGGGCCGCTTCCATGCACGCACGAATTGGCCTCCCCAACCCGGTTGTGACGGATCTTCAGGGTTTCCGCTCAGTAACCAACCCACTGAAGGCGTATCGCCCATCTTCATCGAGTTTAAGCTTTTGTAAAAGAAATCGCCAAGTGCGCCATGTCCCGCAATATGTTGATTCACGAACTCGCGGTTGCCCCACTCACCTGACTGATTGCCACCAGTGAACCAGCCGCGATAAGTTGCATTGGCTTCAATGATCCACAGGTTGGGATGATGGTCGGCGATGTACTGATAGGCATTCGGGCCCCACTTTTTATTCGGTCCGCCGATGTAGTAGACTCTCAGCTTGGGAAGGATCTCGGGTGCATCGTGCAGTGCCTGAGCTAGATCCTCGATGCCGCCCCATACAAGCACGTGCAGCGGTCGCGGGTCATCGCGCCGCGCACAATCGATGAGCCAGCGCGAGCCCTCTGTGGCAGTTCGCACACCGACATACGGAGCCACTTCGGTTTCACCCTGTTTGGTGATCGCTCGCAGCGCATTGGGTGTCGGGTACTTACTTGAATGCGATTGTAGTTTGGCGAAGTCTCGTTCGTAGCAATCGATCACGTCGAGAATATGCTGCTTCCGTCCGGGACCGTAGGGCGATGAAATCAATCCTTCAATTTCGAGCACGTCGGCATAAACCAGCAGATGTACCATCGACTGGAAATCATCGGGGTCGGTGCCACCAATATCGGTGGAGACAACGACGCGATGCTGCTTTCCAGCAGGAACTCCATTTTCTGCCGCTCCATCGTCTGCCAGCGCCTTACTGCCGTCGCTGGTCAGCAGGGAAGTCGAAACTCCGACTGTGATCATCGCGACACGAATTGATTTCAAAATAGAGGTAAACAGGATTGCTCTCGCTTGCCGTTGCCCTCGATGCTTCCCAGAAAGCGAAAAGCGTGTGAGGGTTGCTTGTTGGAAGTAAAGAGGTTGGTCTATCATTAGACCCGAGGGATAGAGTCGTTCTAGCCTGATTCTGTCGTAAATGTGGCTTATCCTTAACTCGATTGCACATTATGAACGAATCACTACTTCAGACACGAAGATTCAATTTGGCAGCAGGCCCTTTTGGGGGGAAGCGAAACTTTTGGTAGGGTCAAGGGTTCGTTGTACCGGCTGGTTAATGGATTTCAGCCGCTTTCAAGCGATCATGGCGCTGTCAGATCGCTGGTTCTGACTACAGTAGAACGTGGAACCATAGGTGCTTTTCGAAAGTCCCACTTTTGCGAATGCGGCTCCAATGCTGAGTTGCCTCGTGCGAATGGACTATTCAAGGCTGATCCGAGGTCCTTACCCCCCAAATGATTGTCGAATTTCGACGAATCGGCAAAGTCCAATCAAAAATGAAAACATCCTTCAAGTCTCTGGGCGCGATATCTCACCTGTTTTTCGGCATTCTGGCGATGATGGTCGCTCTTCCAGTTGCCATTGGCCAAGACTACGTCGGTGTGCTGCCCGAGTTGATTAATCCCGAGGTCAGCAATCGCCTGGGGCTAAGCGAAGAACAGGTATCCAAGCTGCGTTCGCTAATCACTCAGCGCATAGGCGGCGCCGTTGGGCTGACACAGAAATTGCGGGAAACACCACCGGACCAACAACGGCAGTTGCTTCAAGAATTCAATGCCGAGTCCGAAAAAATGGGTTGGGCTTTGTTGAACGAAAAGCAACAGGCCGAAGCCAGCAAAGTTCGCGTGAATTGGCTGGGTATGTTCTCACTTGAAGACCCGAACGTTGCTAAAGCGCTGAACTTGGCAGATTACCAAAAGGCCAAAGTTCAGGAATTGATTTCTAAAGTCCGTCCTAATCGACGTGATCCCCAATACACTCGGCTGCGCGATACGGCCGAGCGCGGAATTCGAAGTGAACTATCGGAAAGCCAATGGGCAGCTTGGCAAGTGCTAGCTGGCAAGATCGAAAAGTCGGATAAAGGGGCACCAATGCCGCCTGACAAGAACAAAGAAGCCGCCATTGCCAATGCGGCTCTTCCTGCAACCGACGCAGCCAAAAACGTCGAGCTACCGATCAGTGATGTTCGACTGGAAATGAATTTCCAAAGTGAACCTTGGGAAAATGTTCTCAAGTGGTTCGCTAAACAAGCTGACCTCGCGCTTCAATCCGATGTGATTCCTCCAGGATCGTTTTCGTATCGCGACAAGAGCCGAAGTTTCTCGGTCAGCGAAACGATGGACATCATGAATGCTGCGATGTTGAACACGGGTTACACACTTTTACGTCGTGGGCGATTGCTTAAATGCATTGACCTCGAACAAGACGTCGCGCCGGAAGTGGTCAATCAGTTTTCGGAATTGGTCACGAACATTGACGATTTGGCGAAACGCGGTGACTTTGAACCGATTCGTTATATCTTTAGTTTGTCTCGACTGGATCCTGAAGTTTCCATCAAGGAAATCAAGGGAATGCTGAGTGTAATTGGTTCTGCAATTAGTCTTCCGTCTGCAGGACAAATTATCGTTACCGACTTGGCAATTAATGTCCGAGCTATTGCGGAAATGGTCAAACGAGCTGAAGACCCGCAATCGGCGCGAGGTTCAACCATCGTTGAGTTCCAGTTGAAGCACGTGTCGGCTGAAGAAGTCCTGGCAGCGGCGCGGCCGTTGCTCGGCTTGCCTGCTGAGGCCAATGCCAGTCCGGATATGAGCTTGGCGACTGACCCATTCGGGACGGTCATCTATGCGACTGGGAAACCTGACAAGCTCCAGCAACTTCGCGATCTGGTCAAGTTGATGGACCACGCACCGAGTGAAGAACTGAAGAAAGAAGGCAAGACGGAAAATCCTTATGTGCTCCAACACAAGGTTAAAGGCAGTGATTTGGAACTGGCCTATCAAGTAATTTCTCAATTGCTGGCCGGATTGCCTGACTTGCGTTTAGCCAAAGACGAAACTTCCAAGAGCCTCGTGTTGCAAGGTCGTAAGGCTGAACATGATTTGGTCGACGAGACCCTTAAGTCATTGGCCGGCGAGTCATCTGATTTCGAAGTGATTCAATTGCAAAAGCTGGATCCCCAGTTGGCCATTGCGGCCATCAAGAAATTCTTTGGATTGTCAGATACCAAAGATGCGGCAGCGACAGGACCGGTTATCGACGGTGACTTGTTGGCGCGTCAAGTTTGGGTGAAAGGGTCAGCAACGGATGTTCAAAAGATTCGCGAGTTGGTGAAGAAACTCGAAGAGAATGCGAATTCAACCGATTTGTTAGGCGAGAATATTCGTATGGTTCCGTTGAGTGGTCGCAGTGCAGCCAAGGCCCTTCAGCAAGTTCAAGAATTGTGGAAGGAAACCAATCCCAAAACGCGTATTCGCGTGATCGAAGAAAAGGTGCCGACACGAAACACCGACGACACATTGCTACCACAACGAGCTACCACGCCAGAAAAGAAGAAGTCCGTTATCGAGCCGAAAGAGCGACAAACGAACAGGTCACGCGGCGCATCGGTGAACGTTACTCAAAGAATTCGTGATCGACAAGCGGCCGAATGGGCCTGCCGAGCAAAAGGTAGCTCAAGGTCGATTCGCGAGCTTTACATCGACCGGTGATCAACCTCCGACAGACACAGATTCTTCTCCAGGTGACATCGATCGTAAACCGGTCGAAGGCGAGTCGGAGATCGTGGTCATGCAAGGACCCAATGGATTGGTGATCACGTCAGATGACAAGGATGCGCTCGAGAAATTTGAACGCATGTTGACCGTTCTCGCTGGACAATCTGCGCTCCGATCGAGCGAACCAACCGTATTCTATCTTCGTCACATACGCGCAGCCGCTGGTAAAGAGTTACTTGAAACGATCATGAGCGGTTCGACTGGATCGTCAGGCGGTGGTGGCAACCTGTTGGGTGATATCGCTGGAGGAGTCTTTGGCGGTGGGATTATGGGATCGCTGCTTGGCGGTGGTGGCTCAAGCGGCAGTAGCAGTTCATCGAGTTCAAAAGGCTTGGCAAGCGGTGATTACACGATCACAGCTGACCCACGTTTGAATGCACTGATCATCAACGCCAGTCCACAAGACCTCAGCTTGTGTGAGCAACTATTGAAGATCATCGACCAAGTTGAAAGCCCGATTTCTATCGAAACCCGAGGCCAAGTGAAATTCATTCCTGTGCTAACGCAAGATGTAAACTCCGTCCTGACCATGCTCAAGCAGTTGTACGCAGATCGCATCGACGGTGGTAACGCAGGTGGTGGCGGCGCTGCCAATCGTCAGCCCAGTCCACAAGAATTCATCGAAGCCCTTCGTGGCGGTGGCGGTGGAGGCGGAGGCCGTCGTGGTTCCTCCGAGTTGAAGGAATCAAAAATCGCCCTCAGCGCCGAAGCGAATACCAATAGCCTGATTGTGATTGCCCAACCTCAGGATATTGCTGAAATCGAAGAGATTGTTGGTATATTGGATGAAGCCGGTATGGGCGACGGCGAAGAAACGGTCGTCGTTGTGCCGTCGCCGACTGGCAATACCAAGTCGATCGCATCCGCAATTCAACAAGCCCTGGGTGCAAAGGCCAAGGTCAACGCCAATCAAACACAAACTCCAAATGGAAACAATCAGGCTTCGCCCTCCGATGCCGAAGCGGCCCAACGACGGGCTGAGTTCTTCCAGCGAATGCAGGCTGGGGGTGGCTTTGGAACACGTGGTGGAACTGGTGGAACGACCGGCCGAGGCGGTTTCGGCGGTGGTGGCTTTCCTGGATTTGGTGGTGGCGGCTTCCCTGGGTTTGGCGGCGGTGGCTTCGGTAATCGAGGTGGTACACAAGGTGGGACTCAAGGTAATCGAGGTGGCGGAAACACCCAAGGTCGAGGAGGCCGTTAAGTTATGGTGATGCTAGAGGCGGGCGAGATCCTCATTCGTCGAGGACTGATCGATCAACAGCAGCTTGAGCAACTGCGCCAAGGCGGCAGCAGTGCCAGCAGCCTCGTTGACGCAGCTATCCAGCAAGGGATGGTCCAAGAAGAACCGGCTCTGCGCGCTCTGGGTGATGAACTCGGCATGGACTTCGTAGACCTGCGAAGCGCCGAAGTCGATCTGGAACTACTCAAAACCTTTCCACAAAAGCTGATCTATCGACATTCGCTTTTCCCACTGAGCCGACACAACGGATCGTTGATATTGGCGACCAGTGATCCACTGGATGTTTATGCGTTGGACGAAGCCGGCGCTGCAACCGGCCTAACGATCATTCCCGTCGTCGCCGAACGCGGTGAGATCGCACGCTTGATGAAGAAACATCTCGGTGTCGGTTCGGAAACAGTTGAAGGACTGTTGGCCGCTCGAGCGGAAGATGACGAAGTCCAATTGCTGGAAGAGATCGAAGTTGACGGCAGCGAATTGGGCGAGATGGCTCAAGAAGCGTCCGTGGTTCGCCTTGTTAATGAAATCCTGGTGGAAGCGGTCGACTCGCGAGCGTCCGACGTTCACATCGAATCGCAAGCCAGCGGTTTTGTCATTCGCTATCGTATTGACGGTATCCTGCACGTGCAACCGGCTCCACCCGAAATCAATCGCTTTCAAGCCGCGATTATTAGTCGCTTGAAAATCATGGCGAGATTGAATATCGCCGAGAAACGTTTGCCGCAAGACGGTCGTATCAAGTTGAAAGTGCACGGACGCGAGATTGATATTCGTTTGTCGGTGATCCCCATGATCCATGCGGAAAGCTTGGTCATGCGTATTCTCGACAAAGGCGCGATGAAGTTCGACTTGCAAGGCCTGGGAATGGATCCTCAAACCTATGCGACCTACAGTCAACTAATCCGATTGCCGCACGGCATTGTACTTGTGACGGGACCAACCGGTTCCGGCAAGACGACCACGCTGTACAGTTCACTGCTCGAGATTCGCAGCACAGAAAACAAGATCATTACGACCGAAGATCCTGTCGAATACCAACTGGACGGAATCAACCAGATTCAAGTGCACGCCAAAATTGGTTTGACCTTCGCTGCATCGCTTCGAAGCATTTTGCGTCACGACCCTGACATCGTGCTGGTCGGTGAAATTCGTGACCAAGAAACGGCCGAGAATGCGATTCAAGCTTCGTTGACTGGTCACATGGTATTTAGCACGTTGCACACCAACGATGCGGCTGGCGCTTATACGCGTATTGTCGACATGGGAATTGAGCCGTTCCTGGTTGCCAGCACGGTCGAAGGCGTGATGGCTCAACGATTGCTTCGAAAGCTGTGCAACGATTGCAAGCAAGCCTATCATCCATCCAAGGATGACGTGCCATCGGATTTCCCATGGGAGGAATTGGATGGCAAGCCGCTCTTTCGTTCGGTAGGCTGCCGTACCTGTCGTAATGTTGGCTACACCGGTCGAATGGGTATCTACGAACTGATGGTGACGACCGAAGAAGTTCGTCAGTTGGCACATGATCGCGTGAGCAGTTGGGAAATCAAGCAAGCCGCTTTGCGTGCAGGTATGCGAACACTTCGAATGGACGCCTGGCAAAAAGCGATCCAGGGCAAGACCAGCATTGATGAAGTGATTCGAGTCACCAAGGGCGATCGACTGGGATAATCATTATGCCTGACTTTGCCTACGTTGCTCGCGACGTTAAAGGACAACGTAAAACTGGAACGCTGACGGCCAACAGCCAGCGCGATGTAATTACGCAACTGGATGCGATGTCCCTATTCCCCGTTGAAGTGACTGCCGCCAAGTCGGCATCGGGCAATCGATCGACTCGCGTCAGCGGTTTAGTGATGGCGAACGCTTACAATCAATTGGCATCGCTGTTACGAAGTGGCGTGCCGATGATGCGTGCCCTGACCGTGATGACGCAACAAGCGAGCAAGCCGAACTTAAAGGCGGTGTTGGAAGACGTCAAACTGAAAGTTGAAGACGGTGAACCGCTGGCCGCCGCCATGGCTCGCTATCCACGTGTTTTTAATGACATGGCCGTGAACATGGTTCGGGCTGGCGCGGAAGGCGGCTTTTTGGAAGACGCATTGGAACGCGTTGCGACCTTCACGGAAACGCAGGAGGACATGAAGGGGCGCGCGATGGGCGCGCTTGCTTATCCGATCTTCCTCGGTGTGGTTGGCACGGCAATCGTCTTCGTATTGATCATATTCTTCGTGCCCAACTTCGAGCCGCTGTTCG
Source organism: Ottelia alismoides (assembly GCA_037367405.1). Taxonomy (NCBI): domain Eukaryota; kingdom Viridiplantae; phylum Streptophyta; class Magnoliopsida; order Alismatales; family Hydrocharitaceae; genus Ottelia; species Ottelia alismoides. The sequence goes on from JAZKJV010002101.1 coordinate 84,064, forward strand.
CAACCCTGCGTGAGAAAGGCCAATTGCCTTGGGCAACTGATGCATTGCTGAACTTCAGTCGCTTTCTACAGAATTACTGGTGGATGATTTTCGGCGGAATCGCGGCTGTAGTTTTTGCGGCTTATCGTTACCTGACCTCGGATGATGGCAAGATTTGGTTGGATTGGGCCAAGATCAAGTTTCCGTTGTTGGGTTCGATCTTTTTGAATCTTGCAGTTGCAAGGTTCTGCCGCGTGTTAGGAACATTGCTAGCCAATGGAGTCCCAATTCTTAGGTCGTTGGATATTAGCAGAAATGCCGCCGGCAATCGCATCCTCTCGCAATCCATCGAGAAGGCAAGCCAGAATATCACTGCCGGTGAAAAGTTAGCGACGCCATTGGCCGCTTCGGGTCATTTTCCTGCTCAAGTTACCGAAATGATTGCAGTTGCAGAAGAATCCAACAGCTTGGATCGTGTCATGATCCAAATTTCGGACAGTCTCGAACGAACGACGTTTCGGCGGCTGGACATGATGGTTCGATTGCTCGAGCCCATTATGTTGCTGATCATGGCCATGATGGTGTTTTTTATCGTTTTGGCCTTGATGGTACCGCTACTTAATAGCTCAAGTACGGTTTAATGGTATGTCACTGGTTAAGGCGACGCTGTGAAGCACTTTTACAACTCGACGCGTAAGCGAGGGGCGAGGTAAAGCCTGACGGTTGACGAAGTTCGAGGCTGCGTCAAAATATAAAGAGTTAGGGTTTTAGGGAGTTCTTGGAGAAACAAGATGAAATGTCGAAATAGAGCAATCAGACGTTCTCGCCCAATCCGCGGCGGTTTTACGTTGATGGAAGTGATGTTGGTGCTGGTGATTATTGCGGCGATCGCAGGGATTGCTGTTTTGAACATCGGTTCAATTCGCGGTGACGCGTTCAAGAAGACCGCCAAGGCCGATATTAGCAACCTGAAGAATATGCTCAGCCAGTATGAGATGATGGTTGGCACGTATCCTTCCGCATTGGAAGCCTTGTACTCGCAGCCATCGGATGTTGATGCGAGCAAATGGGTCAAGATCGCTCGCGATCCGATCAAGCCAGATCCTTGGCAGCATCCGTATGAATACAAGCTGAACGGTTCTGAGTATGAACTGCGAAGCCTCGGTCCCGACGGACAAAGCGGTACCGATGACGACATCATCGCGAGCCAACTGTAAAACAGATTGAAGTTCACGAGATCGGTGCATATTTGGCAAGTAAGGTTTTGGTGGGTCGCTTCTGCCGGAAGCGATCAGGTTACAACGCCAAACGTCCCCAACCCATCCGATCTTCCGGAGCATTCAACTTTACACTTCGACGATGTATCAGGGTTGTTGACAAGTAGTGCAACACAGTCGCATCCGGCAGATGCGACACACCTAAATCTGGTGGCATGCCTCAGGAAAAGGGATGTGCCATCCAAAGCGAACCTCATGATGCTTTTGATACCACCACGTAGCGAGAACGCGACTTGTCGCCGGACATACTGTGGCCGGCGTCGACCTCTAAGTGGCTTCACCCTGCTTGAAATCATGTTGGTGTTGACGTTGATCGCAATGATCGGGGCAATCGCTGTTCCGCGATTCGCGGATGTCTTTGCTAGACAACGGTTACAAGCATCGGCCGAACGAATTCGCCTCGATCTCGATCGAGCTCGTTTGGTGGCCATGCAAACCGGGCAAGCTCAAATGTTCGAATGCGTCATAGGCGATGGTAAGTATTCGGTCCATCCGCTGACTCAACAAAAGGACATGGTCAACACCGGCGCTGGTGCGACGGTTGTGACGCAATTTGGTTCCGTCGCGGCCACCACGGAAAATGGGATGTTGGCATCCGCAGATGCAAATGCACTGTCTGGCGATGTGCGAACACTAGAAGATACGATTACTTTTACCAGTTGCATGGTTGCCACGGACAGTCGATCGTACGCAATCGCTCAGGATTCTCAATCAAGCGGCGGGCAATTGAGTGTCAATACACTGGGCCAAGCTATCCTGTTCTATCCTGACGGAAGTACGAGCAACGCCGAGATACGCTTGCAAAACAAGCGAGGTGATGCAAGAGCCGTTCGCCTGCGAGGGTTAACGGGACATGCCAGAGTTATGACGCTGTCCCCGGTGGCGTCAGAAAGTACTGGCACGCAATGAGCACATACCAGCACAACGCGATCACTTGGAAGCGCGCAGATTACGGGAGGGCGACGCTCCTGCGGAGCCCACGGCTAGCGCCTGAGGTTGACAAGCAATCGTCCTGTGCATCGCTTGCTTGTGGACGATCGATGGCGGCCGGAAAAAGCTCGGCAGGAGCCTCGCCCTCCCGACAACCCAAAAGAACTTGTCGAGTTGGAATTTCACTGCTCGAAGTGGTGCTCGCTCTTGCGATCTTGGGTGTTGCTTCGGCGTATCTTGCTCAATCGATGCAACTGGCGGCACAGAATGCGATTCGTGCTCAACGATTGACTCAAGCGGAACTGGTGATGGAAAGCGTGATGAATCAAGTCATCGCAGGCGTCATCCCAGCTCAATCGATCACTTGGGCGCCTTACACGACCACTAGCGCCAATGGCAATTGGAATTACATGATCAACGTCGTTCAAGCTGAGATGCAAGGAATGATCGGGATTCAAGTTGCCGTGCAAGAGTCGCGTGCCACCGACGCGACGGATTCGATGATGCCCGATCTGATGGCAACGCGCTGGATTATCGATCCATCTTTGCAGTTGGATGTACCACCGGAACAAACAACAGATAGCGGAACAGGTACCAGCGGAACAGGGCAAAGCTCTTCGGGTCAAGGCGGTGGAAGTGCCGCTGGAGCAGGTGGAGTTCAATGATGAAAAGAAATCGATCCGGCTTCACCCTGTTAGAGTTGATGCTGTCCCTGTCCTTGATCGTGGTGGCGACGGCACTTATCGGCAACTTGATGCACATCTATTCGCGGAACTTCGCAACCCGTGGTGAAGACATTCGTCGAATGCAACTGGCCAAGAGCATTTTGAATAGTATCGCTGAAGACTTGCGAGCGGTTGTGTTGAAGCAGCCCTATGATGCATCCGTCTTATCCCAGCAACTTGGCGCTGGCGGAGGCGGCGGTGGAGGTGCCGGCGGGGGTTCAGCGGGTGGTGGTGCTGCTGGCGGAGGTTCAGCAGGTGGCAATACGGCAGGAGGTCAAGCGGGCGGAATGGGTCAAGCCGGTGCGACCGGCGGCAATAGTCCTTCGATGGGCGGCTCAATGGGTGGTGGAACCTCTGCCAACGCATCAACTGGTGCAAGCGGGACCAATGGTACCGATCCAGCAGCATTAACAACAACGGTTCGCGAACCAGGTATCTATGGAACACAGTATGAATTGATGCTGGACGTCAGTCGCATTCCACGGACCGACGAATATATTCCAGCACCAAGCTCATTGGTGTCGCCTACGTTGACCGATGTCCCAGGCGACATCAAGACCGTCAGTTACTACGTACAAACATCTTCGACGATGGGCGTTGAGGATTCGATGAATGCATTCAACGATCCAACCCAAACGGCATCCGGCAATGGAGGTTTGATTCGACGGCAATTGGATCGAACAATCATGGCTTATGCGAATGAGATGAGCGACACGCGGTTGCAACGAACCGGCGATTTGATAGCGCCCGAAGTGGTTGCACTTGAGTTTGCATACTACGACGGCGTTCAATGGTTGTACGAATGGGATTCTTCGACACAAGCTTTGCCGTGGCTGGTGCAGATTACGCTTGCCATTCAATCGGCCAGCGGCGAAGAAAAAGCGACACTGCAGCCAGGGGTATCGCTCAGCACATTGAGCTTTGATCAACAGAAAGAATACGGAATACAGATATACGAATTGGTTGTGGCGATTCCTGGTGCGCAGTTGCGAGCCGCCAGTGCGCAGACAACTGGAACAGATAACGGCATGAGTTCGATGGGATTACCTTGAGTGTCGCCTTTTGCTCCGCAAAAGCAGTGAAGAGACTACCAATGCCTTACGAGTCAAGAGTGCTTAAGTACGTTATGAATTTGGGGATGTTGGAAGGCTGCGACCCGGGCTCTCCTACTCCTCACCCCCCATCCCCCTCTCCTCACTTGTTTATCAGTTTTTAACTAAGGTGATTTAATGATCGAACCAAGAATTAAACAAGCTTACTGGAAAGTTGAAGCGCAAAACAAAAACTGATAAACAAGTGAGGAGAGGGGGAGCCCACACATAACCAACTCGCAGTTAAACACGAACACGCTGAACAACGATCAAACAAAGCCCTTAGGATCCTTTACCATGAACCAACGATCAAGCCGAAAACGTGCAAGCCGCAATCGCCGCGTGCCACGCCGCAAAGCCTTTTTGTTGGTGTTGGTTCTCATTGTGATTGCTTTGGCAGGGCTGGCGGCGTTGAATTTTTCAAACTCGATGTTGACGTCTCACGAGCTGACGGTCTTCTCGGGTTCGCAATTGCAAGCCCGCATGTGTTCGGAGTCAGGCATCCAAGCGGTACGACTGTTCGCAGCCTATGATCGAATAACGCGATTGGACAAAGGCGGTTATTGGGATAATGCAAGCGGCTTTCAAGCGCTAAATGTGATTCCTGATACCGATCCCAAGCGTCGTGGCAATTTTTCAGTGATATCGCCCAGTTTGGATCAGGATGGATTTTACACAGGCTTGCGATTCGGACTGCAAAATGAATCTGCCAAGTTGAACCTCAATACGCTTGCCCAGTTAGATCAATTGGCTAGTAGTGGCGCTTTGCTTGGTGCCGCAGCAGCAGGAATGGCTGGAGGCGGTGCAGAGCAACAACAGCAGCAAGGCGGCGGTGGTGGTGGAGGCGGTGGTGGTGGAGGTGGCTTCGCAGGTGGCCAACAGAACGGGCAACCAAATCAGCAGCGAAATCAACAGCCGAATCAACTGCAGCCAAACAGTGGAACCCCTGCCAATGTGCAGAGCTTTAACAATCAATCTTCGCAGAATAGTGGCGGAAACCGCAATGCAGGTGGCAATGGCGGCGGCATGATGTTTGGTGGGATGGGTGGTAGTGCGACAGGCGGTGGTCCGACTGGTGGCATTGGATTAGGGGGTGCCAGTTCCCAACTTGCTAGTCAGATTGGTTCTGCCACGCCCAACTTGGCACAGAAACTCTTGATGGGCTTGCCCGGTATGACCGAGGACATCGCGGATGCGATTCTCGATTGGTTGGACGAAGATGAAGAGCCGCGTCCGATGGGTGCTGAGTTCTCTGACTATTACCAACAGATCAATCCTCCTTATCGACCAGCCAATGGACCCCTGCAATCTATCGAACAGTTGCTATTGGTCCGCGGGATAACGGCCAAGCATTTGTATGGCTACGACGAAAATCGCAATGGCGTATTGGATAGCGATGAACAAAACAAATTGAACATGGGTATCGAGCCTGGGATGGCTGTAGGCCAGATTGCATCGACCGATCCGAATGTTACGCCACCACCGCCTTTGGGTTGGGCTCCTTATCTGACACTACATAGTTCAGAGAAGAATGTTGCCAGTGATGGAGTGGCACGCGTTAAGGTGAATTCGCAAGACTTGCAAACGCTGTATGAAGATCTCAAGACCGCAGGTTTATCGGAACTGCAAGCGAGTTTCATCATCGCGTATCGGTTGGCTGGCCAGCCCACAGCTTCGGCTGCGAACCCGATGGCATTACTGTTGAATGCAACAGGCAGTGGAACGAATCCAGGCGGCGCGATGGGAACCCAATTGCCACCACCGCCAGCCCCACCGATGACATTCAATAAGTTCCTGCGAGGAATGCAAATGGAGTTAGCGGTCGGTTTGCAACTTTCGCCGCTCCGACTATCTCGTGGCAACATCGCGATTTTCCTTGCCAGCCAGGTACGTGGTGGTCGTGGTGGCGGAGGAGGCGGTGGATTTGGTCCTGGCGGTGGAGGTGGCCGCAACCAAAACGACAGAGACAACAATCAAAATGGTGGCGGACGTGGCGGACAAGGTGGAGGTGGCTTTGGGCCCGGGGGTGGAGGTGGTGGCGGCGGATTTGGGCCAGGCGGAGGTGGCCCCAATCGTCGCGAAAGCCCAAATCCAACGGGTGGTCCCAATCGTCGCGAGGGGCCTAACGGCCAGGGAGGACCTAATGGTCGCGGAGGACCGAATGGACCAGGTGGACCCAATGGCCGTGGTCCAGACGGCCGCGGTCCAGACGGTCGCGGAGGTGATGGCAGAGGCGGTCCTGGAGGCCGTGGAGGCCCTGGTGGGCCCGGACAAGGTGGCCCAGGGGGAATGCGTGGTGGACTCGCTGTGGGTGGAGGTGGACAGGATGGTGGCGGGCAAGGCGGCCAACAACAGGCTCAGCCGCAACCCTGGACAGCTTCGGCACTTAGCAATTTCGATATGACGCAACAGGGCGGAGTCCAACTGAATCAATTGCTGGATTTGGTAGACGCAACCGTTACCGTCAATCAAAACGGCCAGCAACTGATTTACACGTCACCCTTCACTTCATCCCCGGTAGATTTGGCGCTTTATTCCACGATTTTGATGGACAAATTGACAACCGTTGAGGGAACGGCGATTCCCGGCAGAATCAACATCATGGAATGTCCACGGGAAATTTTGCTCGGCCTGCCCGGAATGACTGAGGAATTAGGCACTCAAATCCTCCAGGCAAGAATCGATGGCTCGGAAAGCGAGACGCGAAAATACGAAACTTGGCTGGCCGCTGAGGGTTTAATCACCATGGATCAGATGCGAGCTTGGCTGCCGCTGATCACTTGCGGCGGTGATGTTTTCAAAGCCCAAGTGGTTGGTTACTTGGAGGGAAATGCGGCCGCCTCCAGAGTCGAAGCGATCGTCAGTGGTGCTGGGGCTGTGCCGGAAGTTGTGTTTTTCCGCCGTTTGGACCATTTGGGACGCGGTTTTGACGTCCCCACCCTCGGTCAACGATTCGATGCTGGCGTAACTTCGGCTTTGCCTCGGATGTGATTAGAATGGGACGTGTGACACGGTTGTCGGGGAATTGGTCTATCACATAGGGGTCGTGCGGTTTGTGAAGTTGTTGTGTGCGAACGGTTTACCCAACTCTCCCTTTGGGAGAGTCGCGAGGTACACGAGCGGAGAGGGGGCGTTGCCGATTGTCTCGGCCAGCCCTTCCCGGCCGCTGACACGTCCGACCCTCCCGAAACGGGAGGGTTTGGCATAAATCATTGGCTTCAAACAACTTAACGAACCGCACAACCTCCAGAGGTAGAGTTGGGTCAAACGAAGATTGATTGCAATTCGCCAACGCCTTTGGCTGCGCGCTAAACAACTGAGATTGAATAAAACTTAACGAGATATTTCGTGGCAAAATACGTAATCATCGATTGGCAAAAAGATAGTCTCATTATCGGGTCGGGATCGCGGCGCGGTGGCGGGATCGTCTTTGATCAGCTTCGCCAATTGCCAACGGGCGAAACCGAAAAAGGCAACATCAGTGCCAGCCAAGCGCTCCGCAAAGCGGCACAAGAAATGGGACTTGGTAAAGCCGAAGCCATTGTTCTCGCGTCGCGAGAGAACGTGGAAGTGCGAACACTTTCCGTACCCAACGTCGAAGCAGACGAATTGCCCGATATCATTCGCTTCCAAGCGCAACGCCAGATGGCGAACATGGGTGAGTCCTGGCCGTTGGACTTCATCCTGCTGCCTAGCGCTGGCATGGAAAACAAAGTTGCATTAGCGGCTGCAGTCTCTCCGGCCCACATGGCTGAGATCGAAGGCGCGGTCAACACAGCCGGCCTGCAACTGACCAATGTTCTGCTTCGACCCATCGAGATTGCACGCTTTGCATTGGCTGCGGATATAAGTGGCAAGATGAAAGAAGGTGCTTCCGTTATCTTGTGCTTGACCGACCAGCAATCGGACTTGTTGCTGTTGTCATCCGGTGCCGTCGTTCAACTGCGAAGCACCCGATTGCCATCTGACCCATCGCAAGTTGCAAGCACTTTGGTTGGCGAAATCAAACGCAGTTTGGTTGCTGCATCCAGTCAACTAAACGGCCAATCGCTCAGCAGTGCACTTTTAATTGCACCAGCGGAATTGGCCGCGAACGTGGAATCAGCTATTGAAAAAGCGATCGCCTGCAACGTATCAGTTGTTGATCCGATGGTTATGTTGCCCCCGGGCAATCCTGAAGCGGAACAATTAACGCATACTGCCTCGAATCGACTTGCCGCCATTGCTGGCGTGATTGGTAACCCATCGCCCGACAAGCGGACTTTGATCGACTTCAAGAATCCCAAGAAACGAACACCAAAAGAAGCCAATACCAAGCGATATGCAATGGCCGGCGCGATTGCTGCCGTGATTGCTCTGGGCGGAGCATATTGGTTGTATTCATCTCACGCGGCGATGGACCGGGAACTAGCTGCTCTCAAGCGTGATATTGCTGACAAGAAACCGATGGCGGACTTAGCTAAGAAACAAATCGCTGATTTCAATGCCGTCAAGAAAGTGCTCGATGCTTCACCCAATTGGCTCGCTGAGTTAGAAACGATCGCCTTGAACAAACCGTCATCCGACAAGGTTATTCTTTTCAATCCGCAAATGTCGGTAACCGCAACGGGTGATGCACTCATTAAAACCAAAGCCTTTGGCGTTACCCCCTCATTGATTAGCGAATTCGAATCTCAACTGCGGGCAGACGACAAATTCAAAGTAACCGACACGGGCAACTTGAATACCGAAGACTGGAAGGAGTATCCATGGGAAACTATGGTGTCGATTGTTGCCTCCAATCGTGGTTGGAAGTTGTTGGACTCACCAGGAAAGAAAGGTGTACCATCGACGACGACGGCCGCTGAGTCGACCAAAACTCTAGATGAAAAGAAATCCGAATCAAAAGCAGCGTCAGGAAAATCTCCTGAATCGAAGTCCAAAGAAGAATCGCCAATGCCGGTCGAAGACAAAGTGACACCTGCGGATGAAGCTTCCAAGGCCCCTGCAAAAACCTAATACAGATTCAAAACGACGAAGTAGATATATCCATGGCAATGAACCCACGTGAAAAACTGCTAGCAACCGGTGTTGGCCTGACCATCGGCCTGTTTGGGCTGCAGTATGGTTTTACTACGATTCGCAAGCAGTTTAACGACAAACAAGCTCTCATCGATTCCGCAAAGTCGGAGGCAGATAGTTTGCAGACGATGTTCCTCCAAGGTATGGCCTCGCAGCGCAAGGTCAATGATCTGAAGAGCAAGTCGATGCCAACGAACGAGCAATATCTTGCGGCCAGTTACGCAGATTGGCTCACCAAGTTAGCGGAGCAATCGGGCATGGAGGACATTCGGGTCAGCAAAAATGAGCGGCCGTCCAAAACTTCACCGGCCCTGAAAGGCTTTAAGTTCACGCTCCAGTGCCAATGCCGAACAGACCAGTTGCTTGATTTCTTGGGCAATTACTACGAACGCGATATGCTGCATTCGATCACAGCTCTGAAATGCACGATGGCAAAGAAATCAGGAGGTCCGTTGGACGTACGTGAAAACCTCTTGAATGTTTCGTTGGACTCGGAAGCGATTGCATTGAGAATCGCCGATGCGAAGCAACCGCTGTCGGAAGCTAAGTCCAATCGGCTTGCCAAGTCGATTGATGAATACAAAAAATCAATTCTTGAAAACAATCCCTTTGCACCGCCAAACCAACCACCGAAGTTAGCGACTCGAGCTTCACAGGAGGTCAAGCGAGGCGAGGATTGGCGATTGAAATTGGAGGGCCAGGATCCTGAATCGCACTTGGTCAAGTTCGAGATGGTATCAACAGAACTGCCATCAGGCCTCAAGTTTAGCGAAACGTCGGGTGAACTGAGTTGGAAGCCGACTGAAAACGGCTCGCATGAGATTACTGTGCGTGCAATCGACAACGGACTGCCAGCGCGGTCCAACGAGTTCAAGATTGCCTTAAAGGTAGTCGATCCACCACCGCCTGTGGTCAAACCTGTCGAAAAGAAGTTTGATCCCGCGACTCAATCCAAGATTTCCGGCATGGTCGGTGGGCGTGAGGGTCCGCAAGCTTGGGTGCGTTCACTGGCCGATGGCAAGCGATTTGAACTGTCCGAAGGTGCCGACTTCGAAATTGGTACGATTAAGGCTAAGGTGGTTTCGATCAATCTAAAAGAGAGCTTTGTCGAACTCGAGACCGAAGGGCGTCGCTGGACGGTTGGAATGGACGAAGCGTTGTCTGATGCTTTTGAAAAGAGTAAGAAGGACTGATTGAACGGGGTCGGGAGTTTTTTTCGCGTTTGCCGCTCTCTAACCCTTTGACTATTGACGCAAAATGCGTGTTGCCGAAACGTTGATAGCGTCTGCGAAAAAGACTCCCGACCCCGTTCGCTCGGCAACTAGGTTGGATACTTCCATTCGCCACGGTATTCCCGTCGCAATAATTTGTTGGCTGCTTCATCGCCTACAATTTTTTCATTGACGCCATCCCATTCGATGCTGCGTCCAAGTTTGTAAGACAACATGCCGAGCAAGCTCATATTGGTCGCCAAGTGACCGACTTCGATATCGCACTTCGGTCGTTTACCAGCTTCGATCGCTTGGATGAAGTCTGCCCAGAGCAAGTCGATACTGTGTCCATCGGGTTCTTTATGCTTGGCATCTTCATGCACAACGGGCTGTTTGCTGTCCGCGGGATGGAACGTCCAACCATCGCGCCATCCCATGTGGAACGTTCCCTTGGTGCCATAAAAGTAACATCCAATCGAATGTTGTTCGGCCGTGTTTCCTGCAAACTTGCGATGTTCCCAAGTGGCGGTGAACGATTCGAATTCGTACACGGCAACTTGTTCATCAGGCGCGTCCGTTGTTTGCTCTTTGTCATTCAATACAACGGGACCGCTAATGGGCCTACCTCCAGTTGAGTAAACTTTTTTTGGAAACTTCTCTTCAGACCACCACAGCAATTGATCCAGCCAGTGAACGCCCCAATCACCGAGAGTTCCGTTGGCGAAGTCGAGGAAATTTCGAAAGCCACCTGGATGAATTTTGCGGCAATAAGGTCGCATGGGGGCCGGACCGCAGTAGAGGTCCCAATTGATGTTCTCGGGTGGGGCACTATTGGGCGTCGGTTTCTCTTTGCCACCGCCGCTGTGCGCGAACATGCGAACCATTCCAATGTCGCCCGCATTACCATCCTTCAGAAATTTCATTCCGGAAACATAGTGCGGTCCAATGCGGCGATGCAAACCCACTTGCACCGTTCGATCGGCGGCCCGAGCCGCGTTGAGCATGGCGCGACTTTCCATCACGGTATGGCCAGTGGGTTTTTCGACAAACACATGCGCACCGGCACCGATCGCAGAAATAGCATTGAGGGCGTGCCAATGATCGGGCGTAGCGATAATGGCAATTTCAATCTTTTCTTTGTCGATCAGTTCTCGAACATCCTGGTATACCTTAGGTTTATCTCCCGAGAGTTTTTCAACTTTTTCGGCAGCTAGTTCTAGAACATCTTGATCGACATCTGCCAATGCAACGGGTTGGCAGTTTCCTGCAGCCATCGCTTCGGTCAAGATGTTCATGCCCCACCATCCACTGCCGATCAGCGCCGTTCGGTAACGTTTGGCCTTGGATGCAGCGTGTACTTTTCCAGCTCCGATCAATGCGCCTGTAGCCAGGGACGATTGAATGAAGGTCCGCCTTGGAATTGCCATCATCGAACTTTCTACGATTGGTGGTTTATTGGGTTTGAACTTGGATGCAGACAACTTCGCCAGTTGAATTTCGTGCGAAAACGCGACCATGACTGAGCACCGGAACCGTCCAACATTTTCCGTCCAATATCTTAGCTCGTGCGATGGGCTGATGCGAGTCACCGGATGCCGTCGCGACCACCAATTCCCCTTGCTCCGAAAGGATCCATAGCTGATTTTTGACTCCTATCAACGAACCTGATCCATAGCCGGTTTCGCTCCACAGCACTTTTCCCGTTGCGAAATCAAGGCACTTGAGTTTGACTTCGCCACCCTCGTCGCCATCGAATCCATAAATGTGGTCGCCGATCAAGACACTCGAATTCAATTGGTTAGCGAATTCTTTGGTTGCCCAAACTACCTTGGATCCGGTCTCTTGCATCTCTAACAAAGTCGAACCGCGCCCATAGCCCGACGAAATGAAAAGACGATTGCCAAATGCGATTGGATCGGCGGCATTGCAACCGTAGGTTGTCAACCATCGTTGTTTCCAAACGACTTCACCTGTGTCGATTTGAACGCATTGGTAAAACTTGCCCGAAGCGATGATTAGGTACCACCGCTCGTTCAGCTTGACACGATAAGGCGTCATGTAGCCCGCTTCGCCATCGCCTGATTTCCAAAGAACTTCTCCGTTGTTTTTGTTCAGCGCGATACCCGCGTCACCAACGCCCAAGATCAATCGATGTTCATGGATAACCGGCGAACTGGAAAATCCCCAGCCGGGAATTCGGACCTCCGTTTCGGATTGAATGTTCTTGCTCCAAACAATTTCTCCAGTTGTCGCTTTGAAGCAAAACAAATCGCCGCTTCTACCGAGCGTGTAGAGTCGGTCGCCATCGAGTGTTGGAGTTGAAGTCGGTCCACCTTCGAAAAAGCGATCATCGAGTGGACTTTCATAACTGTGTTTCCAAATGGTCTGTCCTGTATCGATGTTCAAACAAAAAACGGTGTCTTGGTCATCGGCGTTCCCGATCGTAAACACGTGGTCTTTGGAAGTCACCATTGATGAAAATCCAGTGCCAACTTGCACTCGCCACAGTTCCTTCGGCCCAGCGCTCGGCCAAGGCTGCGAAGCAATCGACTCCCGCGAGATACCGTCTTGGTTTGGCCCCCGCCTTGATGGCCATTCGTCGGCAATCAGATAACTCGGAAAAGCAACGAGCAAGATCAAGAGGAGGTTCTTCAAAGTACGTTCCGGCGGGGTGATTGACTGATTTTGCGGAAAGGGTGCAACAATAATATTGTGACTTCCCAGTTTAATGTAATTGGCACCAGTTCGACGTACGTGTAGTGCAGTAGGCCGATTTCTCCGAAATCGGCGAAGGTTTTCCTACGCCAGCATTAGATTGACAAAATGCGCCTTTTAGGTAGAATGAAGGGTTAAAGATTGCAACTTGCCTTCCAACACGAGTCTCAGAATTGGCGTGAATCCACAACAATCGCCAACGATTCAAAGGTTAATCATGATGAAAAAGTCCTTGATTTTGCTTGTAATGGCTCTAATCGGTCTGCAGTTTTCGCCGCGTGCGAACGCCCAGACGCTGTTGGTTTTGAATCAGGGCGAAGAAATAAAGTTGCCAGAAGACTTTGTTGCCAGGTTGGACGGCAAGAGCCTAAAGGTGGCGCTCAAGTCGCTAGGACTGGCTGAACGCAACGTGGATCGCGAACTGATGGTTTCGCTGATTCAAGAGAATGGCCAGAAGGTCAGCCTTAAACCCGATTCCAAGGGCGAGTTGACTTTCAACAATGTGAAAGAAGGTTTAGCGGCACTTGTTGTTGCAGGTGGCCCGCTTTCGTACGCGGCTATTCCGTTCTACGCAGCGCCAAAAGCCAAGCCGGCTGACGATAGCCCTGTCAACGTCAGGCCCTTCGAAGTACCTGTTGCAACCGTCGATTCTAGCTTGGTTCGATCAAGCGTTGAAACCTCTGGAACGGCTCAGTCGGGTGACGCAGTCAGAAAACTCGATCAATATGGTGCTTTATCGGCAAGTCGTTTTCAAGTCAGATTGCGTCCGAACGGTGATCTGGCAGGACGAGTTGTGGTTCCGGAATCTGGCTACGACAAAGTTCCGGGCGTTTTCCAGTTAAACTTCTTTAGAAACGGCCAACTTGTTGGCCAAACCAGCTCTTCGGAAGATGGACGCTTTGCTGTCCTGGGGCTAACTCCAGGGATTCACTCTGTGTTCGCGACCGGCCCGGCAGGACATGCTGCCTATGCATTCGAAGTTCTTCCAGCCCAAGCGGGAGAAGACGTGCCAGCCAAACTTTCGTCTCGAGTAAGCGGGGTCAAATTGGTAGCATCACTTGTTTCGGCGAACCTTGCTCCTGCTGATGAATTGATCGTTTTCGTCGTTCCTCCGCGCTTAATGCCGCAGGTCAGGGATACTGTTCGTGAAGCGTACCCACCGTTGCCGCCCGCTCCTGATGCAGGCTTTGCAGGTGCACCAATTGCACCTCCGGGTATGGGCGCTCCTGCGATGGGTGGTGGTCTTGGCGGTGGCGGAGGCGGTGTGGGCGGTGGCGGAGGCGGCCTTGGTGGTGGACTGGGTGGAGCTGGCGGTTTGCTAGGTATCGCTGGTCTTGCAATTGGTGTCGCAGCTTTGGCCAACGATGACGATTCGTTTAGTCCTCCATCGGCATCCCGACTACAATAAGATCGTCGGGCATCCCTTTAAGATGCTATTACCAACCGCATGTAGGTTCGGCCCGCATCCATATTTGGTAAGGCAGTCGTCATACGACGCGCGCTAGCTGTTTCTAGATGCGCGCAAACGCTCACCGACCTTGAGTATCGCAAGCTCAGCACGAGCTCGAAATTGACGGCGATCTCAATAGTTCTTGGCTGCCCCCCTTGTCGCAATGTTATATCGCGTGATAGTCTTGGGAAATTTTACTTGGGTTGGACGCGGCAACCTGCCAAGCCTGCGTTCGGGGGTGCTGTTAATTGCTCGTTCAATCCATCAAGACGGTTACCGAATATCGGCGACCTACTCCAATTGGGAATGAGCTAGACTAGTGCCACGTCGAACCGATATCAAGAAGATTATGTTGATCGGCTCTGGCCCCATCGTGATTGGCCAAGCTTGTGAATTTGATTATTCAGGTACTCAAGCCTGCAAAGCCCTTCGCGAAGAAGGGTACCAGGTTGTCTTGGTCAATAGTAATCCCGCTACGATCATGACCGATCCCGCTCTGGCAGATCGGACCTACATCGAGCCGCTGACTTGGGAAATCGTCGCGAAAGTAATCGAGAAAGAGCGCCCCGATGCTCTGCTGCCAACTCTAGGTGGGCAAACTGGACTGAACGTCGCAATGGACCTCGCTCGCAATGGAGTCCTTGAGAAGTACGGCGTCGAGATGATCGGGGCCAATCCCACGGTGATCGACAAAGCCGAAGATCGCAATCTGTTTAAGCAAGCGATGGAGAAGATTGGTCTAGAAGTCTGTCGCGGTGAAGTCGTCCGATCCTTGGCTGATGCCAAACGCGTGATGAGCGAAGTTGGATTGCCCTGCGTCGTCCGACCAAGCTTTACTATGGGTGGCAGTGGATCCGCTATTGCCTACAACCGCAATGATTTCGATGCGCTAGTCCAAAATGGGTTGCTGCTCTCTCCCATTCACGAAGTATTGATTGAAGAGTCTATCATAGGGTGGAAAGAGTACGAAATGGAAGTGATGCGCGACATGGATGACAATGTCGTGATCATCTGTTCCATTGAGAACTTTGACCCGATGGGAGTTCATACTGGCGATTCGATTACCGTCGCCCCTGCACAAACGCTGACCGACAAAGAGTACCAACGAATGCGTGACGCTTCGTTGGCCGTCATTCGCGAAATTGGGGTTGAAACTGGCGGTTCCAATATTCAGTTTGCGATCGAACCGCGCACCGGTCGGATGATCGTCATCGAAATGAATCCCCGGGTCAGTCGTTCCAGCGCGCTGGCCAGCAAGGCGACCGGTTTTCCAATAGCAAAGATCGCTGCTAAGTTGGCGGTTGGTTATCGATTGTGGGAATTGGCGAACGATATCACGCGCAAGACCAAAGCCTGTTTCGAGCCGACGATTGATTATGTTGTGACGAAAATCCCAAGGTTTGCTTTCGAAAAGTTCCCCGAAGCAGACACGACGCTGACGACACAAATGAAGAGCGTCGGGGAAACGATGGCTATCGGTCGAACCTTTAAGGAGTCGTTCCAAAAGGCACTGCGTGGCCTAGAGGTTGGGGCTTTTGGTTTTGGTTCCGATAGTAAAGATCTTTGGGGAACCGATCGCGCGCCCAATGAAGATGAGATTCGCAGCAAACTCGCTCGCCCCAATCCCGATCGCGTTTGGTATATCCGGTATGCTCTCAAGTTCGGAATGACCATCGACGAGATCTTCAAGATCACCGCCATCGATCGCTGGTTTCTGGATCACTTGTCGGAAATCGTCGAGATGGAAGACCACTTGCGCGGCATCGGCTCGTTGAGTGCATTGCCTGTTGAGACCATGCGTATTGCCAAGCAGTACGGATTCTCCGATCGTCAACTTGGAAATCTGTTGGCCAGCGACGAATTAGAGATTCGCAACTGGAGAAAATCGAAGGGAATTACCGCGGTCTTCAAATCGGTGGATACCTGCGCTGCCGAGTTCGAAGCGTTCACACCGTACTATTACAGCACGTACGAGCAAGAAGACGAATCACCTGAGAAATCGGATAAAAAGCGAGTCATCATTCTTGGTGGTGGCCCTAATCGCATCGGTCAGGGCATCGAGTTCGATTACTGTTGTTGCCATGCCAGTTTTGCGCTACGCGAACTGGGCATCGAATCCATCATGGTTAACAGTAACCCTGAAACCGTCAGTACTGACTACGACACGAGCGATGTTCTTTTCTTTGAACCCTTGACGACCGAAGATGTATTGAACATCTGCGATCGGATGAAGCCAGATGGTGTCATCGTCCAATTCGGTGGGCAAACGCCGCTGAATTTGGCACGTGCTTTGGCGTCGGCAGGTGTTCCCATTATCGGCACCAGCGTCGATACGATCGAAGCAGCGGAAGACCGCGAAAAATTTCAACAATTGCTGAATGAGCTTGGACTCAAACAACCTGGCAATGCGATCGCACGAACTATGGCACAAGCCAGAGTCGAAGTGCAAAAGGTTGGTTATCCTGCGTTGGTTCGGCCTAGCTTTGTGCTGGGCGGGCGCGCTATGGAAATCTGTTACGACAACTCACAGTTTGAACGCTATGTCGCCGAGGCCTTTGTTGTATCGCAAGGCCAGCCGGTATTGATCGATAGTTTTCTTGAAGATGCTATCGAAGTCGATGTCGATGCGCTTTGCGATGGAGAAAACGTAGTCGTCATGGGTATCATGGAGCATATCGAAGAAGCTGGCGTGCACTCAGGTGACTCGGCTTGCGTGATTCCACCCTACAGTTTGCCTAAGGAAGTCGTTCAAGAAATCCGCGAAGCTACTTGGGCGATGGCCAAACGACTTCGAGTCATCGGCCTGATGAATGTCCAATTCGCTGTCAAAACCGAAGGCGACAAAGACGTAGTGTACATCCTGGAGGTCAATCCTCGCGCCAGTCGCACAGTGCCCTTTGTTGCCAAGGCCACCGGTGTTCCAGTCGCGAACTTGGCCGCCAAGACGATGACCGGTTTGACACTTGCCCAACTTGGTGTGACTTCGGAACCCATTCCAGCTCGTGTTTCGATTAAGGAAAGCGTCTTTCCATTCCGCAAGTTCGCTGGCGTCGATATCGTGCTTGGTCCTGAAATGCGCAGCACGGGTGAAGTGATGGGCATTGGTGAGCATTTTTCCATCGCCTTTGCCAAGAGCCAATTAGCGGCTGGAGTTGTTCTGCCGACCAGCGGCAATGTCTTCATCAGTATCAATTCTCGTCAGAAGAACGGCATCATCGAAATCGCTCGACGATTGCACGAACTTGGATTTACACTGATGGCCACACCTGGCACGGGTGATGTGATTGAAGAAGCGAAAATCCCTGTAAAGCGAGTTCGCAAGATCGCCGATGGCAATCCCAATATCATCGACCACATGAAGAATGAAGAAGTGGCGCTGATCATCAACACACCCAGTGGCAAAGGTGCTCGTACTGACGAAGGCCGCATTCGCGCCTTGGCCGTACAAAATGGCGTACCATGTATAACAACATTGGCCGCAGCAATGGCTGCAGTAAAAGCCATGGAGGCCCTGCGAACCGAAGAGTTGACCGTTGAGCCACTTCAAGATCGCTTTTGAGTCGTTCCGAGTCGAAGTTAACCAACTCTCCCTCTGGGAATTAAGTTTTCATTTACCCAACTCTCCCTCTGGGAGAGTCGCGAGGTACACGAGCGGAGAGGGTACGTTGCGGATCGACTAGGCAAGCCCTCCCCGGCCGCTGACACGTCCGACCCTCCCGCACGCGGGAGGGTTGGGCATAAATCCTTAGCGTAAAACAACTTAAAAACCACACGACCTCTCTGGGAGAGTCGCTAGGTACACGAGCGGAGAGGGTACCGAGCTCTGCCGATTTCGGAGAAATCGGCCTACATCAGACAATCTCAAGCTACAATGACACTTCCAAGGGGTGATGGTACGTCATTGCCAAGCGAGCCGGATTGGCCGCGAAGCTTAAGGTTTGCTCGCCGCGCTTAGTGTGTTTCGTGTCCCTCGCGCCAGAGCTGAGCCGGGTCCGGACGTCCCCTTGGTCTATACGACAATACAAAAGCAACTTGAATGCATAGAAGGCTCTACAAGATAGCGATTATTGGTGGAGCGGGATTCCTAGTTCCCTTTGCATTACTTTCAGCCATCACACGATTCACTGTCGTGCCGTCCGTGGCGATCAGTTCAATATGCATCCTTGCAGCCATAGCGTCATACATCCCGCCTCGCGGTGTTCCCTTGCCGCTGGCGCAAATTTTGATGTTCCACTGTTTTGGTTTTGTGTGCCACTGGCAAGGCCAGTGAAACGAAGCGATTGTCTACGTCCAACGACTTATTCGTTACACCTAAAAGCGCTCAGGAAGACTAACGAAGTGGGAATCGTTCATTGCAAATAAACTCTCGATACCGACACTTAACGCGAACTAGTGCAAAGTTGTAGTCGTTATTGGAAGCGGAGAAATCCCCTGGGACGACTACAGGTTGGCGGAGATTCCCACTGCGGCAATTCTTTCAATTGAGCGATAGCCATTGGCACGACTAACGGCTCGCAAACCTACCTACTTCGGTTCACTGGCCTTGCCAGTGGCACACAAAACCAAAATAGTGGAACATCAAAAGACGCATAGCAAAACGCGCGTTCGATCCGCAACATCCCTGACGGTGACGGGCAATCGGGCCATCCAGGATCTTGACCGAAGGGATCGGATCACGCGCGCTGGTTAGACGTCAATCACTCGCAAAGTTTTTGATTGCGTGAACATCAATTGTTCGAATATACTCGGTTGTTACATTCAAGTTCATGGGCCGCTACTCTCGTGATAGTTTGCTCAAGCTTCAAGCATGAATCTAAAATGCGTCAACTGCGACTACCCATTTGCTGACCTCCAGCTTGAAGGGATTTCTGATTTCTACACGTGCAGGCAGTGCGGACTTGAGTGTTGCCCCAAATGCCTTCAGTACAAAGAATTTGGACATCATGTTGACTACTCCCCAAGATGTTTTCGTTAAACGATTTCTGGAGCTTCCAAATACAAAGGAGGCACTCCGTTGGCTTGAAGGTGGTACTTGCAACAAACCGCGAACACTTGGCGAAGATGAAACGACGGAGAGCTCAATCCAACTCATCGAAGAAATTTACGCAGCCGGCGCCGTTCAGGTATTGGCAGTTGAAATCGATTCGTACGACGATGGAGAGAACACTGGGAAGCTTGTCATCGAATTACCGCTTGCCTCGCAAGACCGGGAGATGGTACTTGGGATTGCAGGAAAAATCGCTGAGTCGCAGGGTTTCGATCCCGAGCCGGACAACGGACAAAGATATGTTTTTGTGATGCTCGATTGATACCGAAAAATCAGCTGTGACTCGAACAAGTCTCATAACTGGGAGAGCCCTTTAGTTGGAACTAACACCAGAAGCCTTTGAACGCGCGTGCGAGTTGATGAAAGCAACTTACACGACTGATTACCATGCCAATGGTTGCTTCTCGCTGGAATTCGCTGTTGGAAACGAACAATACACACTTACATTCGGTCTGCCAGATAACCTAGCTGTGCTATTCCTCAGGCCACCCACCCAAATCCAGTTTATTTTCGAATGCAATGCGATTACATTTCATCCGAAAGCGACTCGAGATTTCTACATGCTCTTTTTCCACACTGCTTTCGATCGAATGATTTCCCCGAAATTGCTTGTCGCTGGAGATTCTCATGGAATATTTAAATTGGTTCAGTACTCGATTCCCCCAAGCGAAACCGAAGGCGAGTTAGAGTTCCCAACTCAGCTATAGCTTGCACTTGCATTTTACGTTTGAGACATTGGGTTCGTTTGGAAAATACTTTACATGTCAACTACTTTACAAAAGTGCGAAATTGGCGGCGAGCGGTGAGGTATCCATGGCAACACGCGCGTTCAAGCCGCAACATCCCTGACGTTGGTGGGTATCGCGGCTAACGAGGTTCTAGCCCGAGGTGCAATTCTCGGGTGCTGGACAGACGGCAATGCAAACTCACCTCTGAACACCCCTCGCGAACAGTGCAAGACAATTTGCAACTCGACGACGAGCTCGGCTATACTTACGGCATCATGGCTGCAAACCAAATCATTCGCCGCAGCGGTGATTTCAGGCATTATTGAAATAGCGTGTCGCGCAAATGGGACGACTGCCATGCCGAAACCAACATTTGCTTCAAAAACCGAAGAACTGTGCACGTGTGGCTTCCTTTCGGACTCAGCATCCGGCTACTACGACGCACAATTAGGGCTTACCGAAAACACCGGTTTGCTAGCCAATCGTCCACTGAGGTTCGATCCCAACACGAATGAATACTTTTTCGTGACTGACGGAATTTCCTATCGGATTCATCACTGTATTTTGTGCGGTGGTGCAGCGCCGCCTGCAATGCCTCGGAGCGATTACGCGATCATCACTTACGATGAAGAAGCGAGAATTGCGTCACAGATGGAATCTGTCAGTTCACTACAAGATGCAGAAGCCAAATTGGGTAAGCCAGATATCCGAACAGTGGATGTGCGCATTTACAAAGACGAAGATGGCAAACAGCGAGCTGAACGCTTGAGACAGGTCGTATACAACAATTTGTCGCCGCTAGCGGAACTTTGGATCACAGAAAATCTTGATCGAACGATTAGTTACTACCTTCAAAGCAAGCGGATAGACGACAGCCAGCTCTTCGACTGGAGCACTATTCCCAAACATCTACACCCAGATTATTTGCCAGCTTGGAAGAAAATGATACTGCGATTGATCGGCGTCGAGCATGGAACGAATCGCTGATATGGAAAATACATTGACGTTGATGTTCATCTCAATTGTGGCAACGCAAGAATCGATTTGGCACTGCGACCCATCTTCAGATAAACTTGCTGAACAGGTCGTTGAATTGCTCGTTTCGCGTGGGTCGAATGAAGTCTAAACTCAAAGTGAAAGAAGTGCGGGGTCTGGGAAGCCGTCCGAAGCTGGGTGAAATGTTGTTGCAGCACGTGATCGTGTTTTTGATCTGTGTTGTCTTCCCTGGGGCTGTGACCTCAATGGCTCCGTCCACTTGGCTATCGTTCGGACGCAACGGAGACGCAGTAAACTGTACGACTCGGACGTGCATGTTTTTCGTTGTGCCGTTCAAGATTCAACATATACAGCAAGTTACGAGCATTAGCCATCGGGAACGTGAAGGTCGAACGGAACGGCAACGAAGGTTTGGCCGTACCACAGACCATTATGTCGATGTCGACGGAGAGGGATTTCTTGAGATCCATGGTATTGAAGGCCAAATCGCTGAAGTGAACGTTTCACCCGCCAGCCTGGAAAACGTTGTTGAGAAATGCAATGATTTCTTGAACACACCGAACAAAGGCTCGATAACGATCTTTGCCATCGCGAACTGGAAGTTCGGCGGACTAATGGGCGGAGTTTTATCCTCTTTCACATTGCTGTATGTCGTTGGTTATTCTTTAACCGTTCTGAACGGGATTCTTACTAGGCTGAAAAGAATTTTGTTCAAGCGCCAATAGTCCGCTACCACCACGGAAACCATACGCTGCGGATATCGCCCATACGCTCGGCTGTGGCTGGCAACAATTGTCGGCGTACGAAGTTTGTTTGGCACGGATCGACCGGGTAGGACTGCCGTGGCCCAGGCATCCTGCCTGGGCGCAGTTCAGAACCCTCTCCGCTCGTGTACCTCGCGACTCTCCCAGAGGGAGAGTTGGGTAAACCGTTAGTCCGTAACAACTTAAAAACCGCACGACCTCCAGAGGGAGAGTTGGGAGAATCCTTGGCCGGGCTAGTTGGCACACAAAACAGAATAGCCCAGCATCACAGTCCGAAACTATGAAAGCAACTCGCGAGCACTGCGAAAGAGCTTTGTATCCGCCGCCGATTCACCATGTAGCAGTTGTGAACAGCCTGCAAGGTACAGATTGCGCCACGATCGACTGAGGTTCGAGTAATCCTCTAGAATGGCCGAAGAGAACTTGTAATCGTGTGAATCGTCGCCTTTCGAAAAGACGAAATTGCGCGCCGACGAAAAGAACTCCGTGGGCGATTCATTCTTGCTCAAATAAGCGAAGACTTGCTTGGATGCCAGATCTTTTTCATTGCCAAGATTCTTGAAGATCGTAGCGAGATCACCAGAATCGCCGTTTTCGTGGGCCAAGTCGGTAATCTGAATTTCCCTTAGTTTATCACGGCCTTTGGCAGCATCGCGAAGTAAGCTTACAAACGCACAATTCTGAAGCAACAACCACCATCGCAATCGCTCATCCTTGACGGATTGGAATAAATAGTGAATTGCGTTGGTCGATGTAACCGCGTGCAAAGGCACGATGCCGTTTTGGCGAAGGACCAATTCGCTGGAAGCAACGAATAACGCATCGTAAGCGGAATGCCAATTCAAATCTCGGTGCAGCTCTTGGTGAATCTGATTGCACACATCGCTTTCGGTTGCTTGTCGCAAGCGTTCGAGGATCGCCTTTGTATGGTCATCCGAACGTTTGTTGGTCATCCAATTGTCTGACATGCTTTGCGCTCGTTCCCAGTTCTCTTTGCCAGGTCGATCCGGCGCGAGATCCTGACCAGCGGGATTTTGTCCGGTTCCGTAGTTCAATAGTGCATAGGTAAGCGAGCGAACGATCGGCTCGGTGTGTTCTCGCCCAATCGTATCAAGCAATCGAAATGCACCGGCAACATAAATGGCTTTGTGACCGATATCTCGAAAATCACGACAACCATATTTGGCGAACAGATCCAGAAGTTGGCCGTGTGTGCAATTCCTTGCTACGGCGGCGGCGTAATGATCGGCCGCTTCTACGTCCCACCGGTCAAAAGCCTTTTCGAGACCTTGTATCGCGCTCGATGCACTCATCGGCTCCACGTTAGCCGGCGACTGCATCACCCAATCGCCTTGCTTGGCGTCATCTTCCTGGGCACGTTTGAAATAATCAGCTGACCAAAGCAAGGGCAGCCATCGGTCGCGATTGCTGGCCGCCAAACTAGCTTGATGGGCTGCATGAACAACCAGTACGGTATGGAATTTGAATCCAACGTTGGGGCGTGGTTGGACGTTGCGGATACCGGCCAAGAAAATCGTTGCGAGTAGTCTGTGATAGGGCACTCCGCTTTGAATCTTCTCAACGAATCCAGCGACCACTTTATCCTTAGGCGTTGTTTCCAACCAGCGAACTAGCGGCTCGACGTCATCGCTGAATTGGACGGCTTGTGAGGGCAAGGCAAGTTCGTTAGCAGCCACAGATCGCAGCAGGCCGTTGTGACCAGCTAAACCTGCCAGAGTTGCTGCCGTCGAAACGCCTGAAAGAAACCTGCGACGATTGGAATGAGACATGATTCGTTGTTTCCTTGGAGAGGAATATGTAGGCCGATTTCTCCGAAATCGGCGAGAGTGGCCAACTGCTTCTGTATTATTGTAGAGCAGTTGTCCTCAACTGCTCATCGCGTTGATGGCGAACCAACCTCGCGGCCGTCTACAGACTTTCATCTTGCTAGTTTTCCTGTTTGACGAGTAATTAAACGTCATGCTTGCCCAGAAACAGTTGGGGACAACTGTTCTACATTTCAAACTGATGCGCTAAACTTCTGATAATCTCATGCCGTGTAAAGTTCTGGTATTGGTCGTCCACCTTCGCAAACAATGGGTATTGGGCGTCCTTGGGCATCGATCCAGGAGGAATCCAAATTAATGCCAAGATGACGAAAAGTGGTCGCTGCCAGGTCTTGAGGACGCACAGGGCTACTGGCAATGGAACCACCTTGGCGATCCGTCGATCCGATGACTTGGCCATGCCTCAATCCTCCGCCTGCCATAACCATCGACATCACGTTGGTCCAATGGTCACGACCGGCATCCGTATTGATCCTTGGTGAGCGACCAAACTCTCCCATCATCATCACTAAGGTTGATTCCAGTAGTCCGCGTTTAGTCAAATCTTGTATCAAGGCGTGCAAAGCTCGATCGACTTGCGGCAACAACGGCGTGAGCCCTTTTTCGATGCCGCCCCATTTGACGTTATCGCCATGATGATCAAAGTATCCCCACGCTCCACTGACAAGAACGAAGGAAACTCCCGACTCTACAAGCCGTCGAGCCAATAACGTCTTCTCACCCAGACTGGTTCTTCCATAGGCATCTCGCAACGCAGCCGGTTCGTCATCCATATGAAAAGCTTTAGCGACTTTACCGGACAACACCATTTCGTAAGCGTTGTTGGCATTCTGATCGAATCCTGCCGCGGTCGAATTGCTTTGATCGAGCTGATGACCTAATCGACTTAGTTCACGTCGAATCGACTCTCGGTCTTGCAGGCGATCGACGTTCATACCTGGCGGCATGCCAAACTTGCCCACCATATCCTTTCCGTTGACCGGCGCGTAGGTTCGTCCCATGTGACCGGCTTCCCACACATCGGCTGTCCAACTATCGGCCAGTCCAACGAAGGGTGGCATGTTCGGTTCATTGGCGCCGCGGAATTTTGCAGCAATGGAACCCATCGATGGAAAACCGCCACCATCTTTACCGTCATTGGTCCGACGAGCCAAAGGATTCCCGGCCTGCATCGTGATCGGCGTATGGTCGCTCGCTTTACAATCTAGTGACCGAATAACGGTCATCTGGTCAGCGATGGATGCTTGCAACGGAAGGTGCTCGCAGAAACGGAGGCCATTTACTTTTGTCCCGATCGTTCGATAGGGTCCACGAATCTCCGATGGCGCCTCCGGCTTGGGGTCCCACATATCTATATGGCTGGGGCCTCCGGAAAGCCAAATCAAGATGACGGCTTTCCGATCACGATTGGACAGAGCATTACTTGCACTAGCGGCTGACCCAAACAACTGCGCGCCCACCAAACCGGCCGCACCTACCTCCAAGAACCATCGTCGGGATCCAACACGAACGACAGGTGTACCGTGAATCGCTTTTAACCATGCTGAAGTGTGCAACTCTTGACTCCACTAAAACGGGTCGACCGGCCGCCTCAGCAATTAGTAGACAGGGAATGGGCCCGCAGATCAACACAAATCTAGCCAGGATTTTCGAAAGACAGGATGACTCAACGATCGACGTATTGCAAACTGGGTGCAATTTCAAACCAACGCAGACTCTAACCCAACGCGAAAATTGATTGCATTTACGTCGCTGCGTCGTCTATACTATTGGCTTGGATACGAAATGAAAACCAGGAGCCAAAAAATTCGCCGAAGCCGTCGTTCAAGCTTGCTGATTAAATCATATTTGGCGGCTACGGTGATTAGAAATTTATTTGGCAAGAACAATGTGAGCTGGTACGGAACTCATCCACGATACACAAAAGAAGAAGTCGTACCGTTGTTGCCGCCGGCAACGTGCAAGCGATGCGTTTACTGGTTCCGAACCGTTATCGGTTCTTCGCCTGATTCGTGGTACCAAAAACCCGAAACTTGTCCGCGCTGCGGCATCGCTCAGTGGGACGTACTCGCGCAATTAAATGAACGACTGCTCAGAGCGAATAAATGAACGACTGCTCAGAGCGAAAAGCGTCCAATGATCCATCACAAGACCTTTCCGCTAGTTGTTGCCATGTCTGTCTTGGCTCTTCATTGTATTGGACAGGACATAAAGTCCGTACCGGTCCCCAAAGCGAAGGTCCAAACAATCGATGAGCTTTTGCTCTTCTTCCCATCGAAGTTTCCGAGCGGTGAATGGAAGCCCGGGGACATACAGTTCCAAGATGTGTTCTTTGCCGCTGAGGACGAGACGAAACTGCATGGATGGTATTGTCCCGTAAATGAC
The DNA here is from genome assembly GCA_037367405.1 of Ottelia alismoides. Classification (NCBI taxonomy): domain Eukaryota; kingdom Viridiplantae; phylum Streptophyta; class Magnoliopsida; order Alismatales; family Hydrocharitaceae; genus Ottelia; species Ottelia alismoides. Next base: position 110,270 of record JAZKJV010002101.1, read on the forward strand.
CCTCGTGCCGTAGCTCTTGTCGCCCACGGAAACGCAGGGCACGTTGCCTCACGTGCGCCGTGGCTGCGGTACTTGCAAACGCAAGCAAAGGTTTCCGTATTCATTTTCGACTATCGGGGGTATGGTCGCAGCGAGGGTACGCCATCGGTTGAAGGCGCCATTAAGGATGCCAAGGCCGCTCGGGCAAAGCTATGCGAACTTGCGGGCGTCAAGGACTCGGAAATGCTCTTGATGGGGGAGTCACTTGGCGGTGCGATCGTCATTCAATTGGCAGCCGACTCACCACCACGAGGACTGATCTTGCAAAGTACATTTTCCTCGCTTCGCGACATTGCCGACGTTCACTATCCGAAATTGTCGTGGCTCGTTCCAAGAGACAAACTAGACTCGACTTCACAAATTGTTCGGTACCGTGGCCCGCTGCTCCAGAGTCATGGTAATTCAGATCGAACGATTCCATTTTCGTTAGGCGAAAAACTCTTCAGTTCGGCTAACGAACCAAAACAGTTCGTTACAATCGACCAGGCTGATCACAACAACTGGCTCACCGACACGTATCTTGAACAACTTGACAGATTCTTGGCACGCGTCGCTAAATCGCAAAAATGACCAACGAGCCATCGCACGCAAGGGAGCGGAGGCGACTGGATGATCGCAGCCCAGAGCTGTACAAATCGGCTGGTTCGACGACAATGGAGATTCCCCCCATGTTTCCAACCGAGTTACTAGCAACGCGACTCAAAGCTCCTGCCAATGGCCGCAACAACTGCTTTATCGAGAAACTGTCAGTCCATCGCTTGTAGTTTCATCATGCTTTGGCTTGTCTGCTCCGTTCATGGCCAGCAACCGGCTGCGCCGGAGGCAGGGACCGTCGAGTACTTTAGCGCGAAAGTGGAACCACTGCTGAAATCGGCGTGTTACGAGTGCCATTCGCACGCCAGCGGAGAGTCCAATGGAAAGCTGATGGTTGATTCGCTGCAAGGGTTAGTCGATGGCGGTACGCGCGGACCGTCGATCGTGCCGGGGAAACCGTTGGATAGCTTGCTGATTAAGGCGATTTCTTACGCTGACCCCGATTTGCAAATGCCGCCAAGTGGAGCGTTGCCTGACGAACAGCAGCAGATCTTCAAAGCCTGGATCGCAGCTGGAGCAATCGCTCCTCAAGCGGCGACAACCAGTAGTAAACCGAAAATGAGTTATGAGGAGATCGCCAAGTCGCATTGGGCATATCAGGTTCCGAAAGCAAGTCCGCGACTTGCCGATGCTGCAAAGTTGCGATCACATCAAGCCATCGATGCCATCGTCGGAGCGAAACTTGCCGAAAGCGGGTTGGACTTTTCTGCGCCAGCCGATCGCGCCACGTTGTTGCGGCGTTTGCATTATGATTTGACTGGATTGCCGGTTACTTTCCAAGAAGTCAGTCAGTTTGTTGGGGATACTCGAAGTGACCAAGAAGTGATCGATGCCAAGATCGATCAATTGATCGCGTCGCCTCAGTTTGGTGAACGCTGGGCCAGATATTGGATGGATGTAGCCCGATATGCAGACACAAAAGGGTATGTGTTCCAAGAAGATCGGCAATATCCGGAAGCCTACCGATACCGCGATTGGCTAATTGATGCATTCAATTCCGATATGCCTTATGGTGACTTCATACGCAAGCAGTTGGCCGCCGACTTGGAACCACGCGAACCCGAAAAAGATCTACCTGCACTCGGTTTTGTTACGCTTGGTCGTCGGTTTCTAAACAACAAACACGACATCATCGATGATCGCTTGGATGTTGTATCGCGAGGCTTAATGGGAATGACGTTGGCCTGCTGTCGTTGCCATGATCACAAGTACGATCCAATCAGCCAAGCCGATTATTACGGCTTGTATGGCGTTTTCCTAAACACCGACGAGCCTGGGGGAGAGCCCTTCGCCCATCGTTTGACGGATGCTAAAGAGAATCGTCAGTCCCATATTCTGTTGCGTGGCAGCCCCGGCAATCGAGGCGACGAAGTGGAACGTCGGTTTGTGCGGTTTCTTGCACCATCTTCGGAGAAACTAAGTGAAACGGGCAGTGGACGAGCTCAGTTAGCGGCTCGGATTGTCGACCCACAGAATCCGCTGACGGCCCGAGTCCTGGTGAACCGTGTTTGGATGCGGATGATGGGTGCCTCTTTAACGGAAAGTCCCAGCGACTTTGGAACACGATGTCCGCCGCCGTTGCAGCAGGAATTGCTTGATCAAATGGCGGTTGACTTTATGAGCAATGGCTGGAGCATGAAGCGATTAATTCGTTCGATTGCCCAGTCACGCGTCTATCAGCAGCAAAGTTTGAATCGTGATGACGCAGCCATGGTGGATCCTGCCAATGGATTGTACTGGCGAGCGAACCGCAGACGAAGAGATTTCGAATCGCTCAGAGATTCACTGCTGGCAGTTACCAACCAACTAGATTTAACGCTCTATGGTAAAGCGGAAAAGATCCAGGAACGTCCGTTCTCGCGACGAAGAACCCTTTATGCTCATCTAGATCGTCAGAATCTGCCGAGCATGTTTCGCAGTTTCGACATGGCCAGTCCTGACAGCCACAGTCCGGCTAGACCGTACACGAGCGTGCCGCAGCAGGGACTGTTCTTGCTCAATAGCGATTTTGTTTGTGAGTTGGCAATGGATCTGGGCGCACGTGCTCAAGCCAAAGCTGGTTCTGATCAGACCGAGGCTGCGATAACGGAGATAGTGATGGCAATCTTAGGCCGACTGCCAACCGGCGAGGAAATGGCCGAATTCTCGAACTATGTAACCGTTATCGCCGAAGCAAAATCTACCTCAGATGAACGTTGGATATGCGGCTTTTGCGAGTTTGATGCCACCGCTCAGAAAGTAAACAGCTTTAGCCGGTTGCCAACTTTTACGGGCGACACTTGGCGGGGCGAACAAGGACCTCCTGATCCAAAACTGGGTTGGTGTTTATTGAACCGCGAAGGTGGGCATCCCGGGGTTAACCCAACCGCCGCTGTTGTACGTCGTTGGATAGTACCACGCACAGGAAAGCTGAAGATAACCGGTACGTTGAAGCATGAGTCTGATCAAGGCGATGGAGTTCGAGCATCAATCGTTGTGAACGAACATGTCGGTATTGGCCAGTGGACAGCTAAGAACGATCAAGCCAAATCAGATCCGGACTTGATTCTCGTGCAGGCCGGACACAAGATCGACTTCGTCACCGATTGTAAAGGTAGTCAGGACCATGACGGATTCAAGTGGCGAGTACGTTTGAAGTATTTGGACGGTGCTGAAGAAGTGTACGACTCAAACAAAGAGTTTCCTGAACCAATCAAGTCACCATTAAACAGTTGGCAACAATTGGCCCAAGCGTTGCTCGCGTCAAACGAATTTGCTTTTGTAGATTAGTGGTTCAACACAATTTTAAAATTGGGTCGCCTTCGGGCTCGTCCCGACGGGTTAGGGTTTGATTTACGGAGTTACGTTCGCGATGAAAATACGCTCCCATCTGGACAAGCCAGAAGGCAAGCTCGCGCGGTCAAGCCGCGGCTCTGCTGGTTGCCAAACGTGTATCCATCGGGGCGAGCCCGAAGGCGTATGGCCAAGTTCGCGCGCCTCCCGTTCTCGCTTACTTCGGTCAGCCAGTTAGCAAGCTAGTTCCAATATTGAATTGTGATCAACCACTACGGCTTTCTAAGTTTCGCGGCAACTTTCCGCAACCGGTTTTTCACTTGTTCAATGACGTGTGTTGCAAGAAGTGCATCTGCATGATTGCGAAGATTGAGCGAAGTATGACTTAGCAATGTTGCTTCCTGCTCGAGCAAGCTGGCAGCGATCAACTTTGCAATAGCTACGCGCCGCACTTGGGGGATGGACGGCTGCTCGCCAACGATGTCTTCTTCATCTGATTGCACATTGCTGCCTACTAAGTCGACCAAAGTTACCCGGATGTTGAATTGTGATTTTCTTGCGATAGCACTGATCTGTCAACTGCGTTAAAGCCTTGCGATTCCGTAAGCTACTCTATTGCCAACGGTTGAATGCTCGCGATGCGCACTTGATGCAATCCTGCAGCGGCGCGTGGAAAATTGCCGTCAACCAAGCGGCTCGCGGAGATCGACTCCAAATCCAATTGGCTGGGTGCCTGAAGCGCAATCTCATGGTCGTTGAGCATTGCGTTGGGACTCTTGAGCAAGACAAGTTCTTGTGCATTAAGTTGCCTGGCGAGCCATGCGGCAATCGAATCACTTGTGGTATGCCAAGATTCACTCAAGGTGCAATTCTGGGAACTTGCTAACTCGTGCGTGTAAAAGGCTCGTGGCGAAACGATCGCTGGTTGAATCGGCAATTGAACTTCGCGGTTCGCGAGCTGCCGTGTCTGATTCCACAAATAGAGTTCATCCGGTGTTTGGCAAAAGGTATCGACATTCAAGATACCTTGTGCCAACGCGGCGGTTTGGTGCATGAGATCGACGCACAGCCAATGCACAAAGGCCTCATCCAAACGGTGGATTTGGTCGAGCGCTCGAATGGCTTCAACGACTTCACCTCCGCCAACGACGATAAGGTTGAAAGCTTCTGGCTGATCCTCTATCCAGGTATGAAAGAGAGTCGGCAATTGGGCTTGTGTGAGTAGGCTTCCGCCCAGCTTAATGATTCGCAAAAAGGGTCGCGAATCGCGTTCAAGATCGATTTCGAAGTGATGCACTTTAAGTTCTTAATATCTTGATTGAAGGTTGTTTTTGTGTGCGGTTCGCCTTGTCGGCCTTGCCAGCGGCACACAAAACCAACATGCACGATGGTGGCTCCAATGTTAGAATACCGGAAATGGCTGGCACCGGACAACTAAATGGCGTCACGCTTTATTCCATTATGCATTCCCGGAACGAACCTACTCGTTAAGGAACGATTTTGACAATTGAATCATGGCTGCAACTTGCGGCTCGCTTGAGAAGTCACGTACTGGAACCGATCAAAAGGAGGTTGATTGGTAAAGACGAGATTATTGAGGTCCTGGGAGTTTCACTGGTCGCTGGTGAAAACACCTTTCTGCTTGGCCCGCCGGGAACTGGCAAAAGCGCGTTGGTACAAGAGTTGGCGCTACGTTTGGGCGGTCGGGCGTTCGACTATTTGCTGACTCGATTCACCGAGCCTAGCGAGTTGTTTGGGCCGTTCGACTTGCGAAAACTTCGCGATGGTGACTTGGTTACCAATACCGAAGGCATGTTGCCGGAGGCGGACTTTGTATTTCTAGATGAATTGCTGAATGCCAACAGTGCGGTCTTGAATAGCCTATTGACGGCTTTGAACGAGCGTGTGTTTCGTCGCGGTCGTGAGCGTAGTCGGTTGCCGATGCTGTTAACGATTGGAGCCAGCAATCGATTGCCAGACGATGAGGCGCTGGCCGCCCTGTTTGATCGTTTTCTTCTTCGCATGCATTGTGACAATGTCCATGGCGAGAGACTTGGCGAAGTATTAGACGCTGGTTGGCAACGCGAACTAACATCACCGACAGAGCCAACCCTGTCGATTGAAGATGCCAAGCGCCTGCAAGCAGCCATAGCCCATGCGGATTTGAAACCTTCGCGCGATGCTTATCTTTCGCTCATCGCGAGGCTTCGACAAGCTGGCATAGCGATTAGTGATCGCCGTGCGGTGCGATTGCAGCGGGTTATTGCGGCAAGCGCCATCATCAGCGGGCGGCAAGCCACCGAGGTCAGCGATCTTTGGATATTGCGTTACATTTGGGACAATCCAGCTCAAATGGAAATGCTGAATGCGCACGTTGATGCAACGATTAAGGAATTTGATCAATCAAACGGAAATAACTCAGCGGCTCATCCATTGTCTAATACACATGAGGGACCCGAACCTGAATTGCTCGCCAAAGCCATGGAGTTGATCGCCAGCGATCTCTCCAAACCCAGTGCGGCTGATTCGCTTTCATTGCTTGCGGCAAGAATCGAATGGGTCAAGAATGCTGACGCTCGCGATCATCTGCGCAGCCGATTAGACGAACTTCGCAAGCAGCTTAACCGATGACCGCAATCGAACGTCCGCTTCCGTTGATCGTCAAATTGGCTCGCCAGCCAATTCCTTCGGTGCTAGGAAAATTGCTGCATAGCAGTGTCCAAGTTGTGGTCACTGACAATGCGATTTGGTTGCAGATCAAGGCTGATGATGCTGCCACACAGAGTGTTGCGCGAGGTTTGCCGGGCAAACATTACTGGCTGGAAGGCGAACAGTGGTTGATTCCGGTTGGTCAAAAAGTTGCTGTTGAACGGCTGCCAAAATTGGATTGGCAGGAGCTTGGCGATAACGTTGAGTTGCAAATGCCGCTTGCGGCGATGGCGGGGCGAGTGCAGTTGGCCCAACTGCCACACTTAGAATTGCGACCGGGCGGTCCGGAGAGGCCATGCCATGCAGGACTTTTTGAATACGAAGTCCTCGATGAGTGGATAGAATCGGCGCCGGCAGCGCGGCAGAGCCGATTGAGCGTTAGCCTTAGCGACCATTGGGTGCTCGTGATGGGCGATCTACTGCCACCGTTGCCGTGTAAGTATTTCTGGAAAGAGGATCGTGTGCTGATACCTGCCGGCAAGATGTGGTACCCATCAATCAGCGCATCGCAACTGTTGGCGCATTTCGAAGTTAATGACAACGATCTGCTTTTGTGGATAACAGAGCAGGAGTGGACGACCATTCCACCCCATTGCATCAAGCCGCTGCAGCGAGCAGCCTGGCGCCTAAGAAATTCACAGGGATTGTAATGAGATTTTCTCGGGCCTCGGGCTGAGAATCCAAGAATTCCCAATATCGCAGTGATCACTAGCGAGTTGGGCTCCGGAACTTCATTGTTCCCGATAAACTGCGTGGAGGTGGAGTCCATATCGGCGCGCACTAGAATGCGATCGCCATTCGGAGTGTCAAACCCCAGAGTGAAATCTTTGATCTCGAAGATCGATAAGTCAGGCGCAACCCCGGGTAGATCGTCGCCGATCAAAAATACAGCTTCATAATCTCGAAAGGCCAGCCCCCCATATACCAGTTTGGCCCCCGCCACATCAGCCCCCAGGATGAAATCCTCGCCATATACAAAGAATTGGTCCCCGAAAAGACCCGAATCGGGATACGTTAGAGCCTGTGAATATCCTGCCTTGAAAGAGTAGCTGCCGAGCGTGCCTTCAAAACCCAGGAGATCGTATTCTCCCACTGTGTCGAAGTTCAGAACTTTATCAACGGCTTGCGTGTCAAAGGTGTAACTCATGCTCAATACATCACCAACGGAGAATTGAGCGCCCAGACCGCCATCCCAATCGGTAACTTTACCGGTCACATGCACTTTTACAATCCCGGCGTTTGCGGCTGGCAACAGTGATACGGCGAACGCAAACGTAAATGCAATCGTTGCAATCTTCAAACTGAACTGGTTCATGCCAAGTCTCCATTGTGTTGCGTGGGGCTCCATAATGAACATATATTGGCATATCGAAGCAGCTCGTCTCACCCCGACACATTCGGCGGAAGTTATAGAAAAGATTCGATGCCGAGAGCTGTCGGGTAATCGATGTTTTCAACGATATCCTTATGCGCTGCGAGCGGGTGTAAGGGGTCGGGAGTCTTTTTCGGCAAGTGACTCAGCTTGAGGTCCTTCAACGGCCAAAGAAAACTCCCGACCCTGTCACCCCCAAGCTGATTTGTCACGAACCGCTAGCATTGGCTGTTATGAGGTAGGTTTTCTATACTTAAACAACATGAATGACGACTCCGTATCCAAATGGTTAGAGCAGATCAAAGAAGGAGAGCAAAGGTCAGTCGCGAGCTTGCTCGAACGCTATTTTCAACGACTGGCGGCGCTGGCGGATGCGAGGCTACGGAATAGCCCTCATCTGAAAGGCTACGAAGAGGACGTGGCGCTGAGCGCATTCAAGAGCTTGTGTATTGGGGCGGAGCAAGGTAAGTATCCTGATCTGGCGGATCGCGACAGCCTTTGGCGATTGCTGTGTGTGATTACGGTTCGCAAGAGTATTGACTTGCAGCGCAAGATGAAGCTAAGTGCCTTTGCAAACGACGACGAGCTGATTGAGGCTTTTTTTAGTCGCGAGCCCACACCGGCAGAGACTGTGGAGATGTCTGAGGAGGTGAATCGACTGCTTGGGTTGCTGAACGACCCAGAACTTCGTCAGGTAGCCCTGTGGAAAGTGGCGGGTTGGACAAACGACGAAATCGCACTTAAGCTAAAATGCGTTACACGTTCGGTAGAGCGCAAGTTGCAGAGGATTCGTAGTATTTGGCGTAGCGAGGACGTTGCATGAACGATGCAGTGACCGGCAACCTGGATGACCTTCCTCCGCATGAAATCGAGACCATTGACAGCCTATGTGATAGTTTTGAACGTGAGTGGAGGAACAATTCGTCGCCACGTTTGGAAGATTACGTCATCAAAGCTCCCGAACATTTGCGCCCTTTGCTTCTGCAAGAACTACTGGCGATCGAGTTGCCCTATCGTCGAATGACGGGGCAAGCCGTTTCCAGCGAGGACTACACTTCGCGGTTTAGCGAGTTAGATGTTCGTCAATTTCGCCAGATCAACGCGAAATCGATCCAAGCGTCTCGCCATCTGGCAACCAACAGTGTCTTCGCCATGATCGAAGATCCCCAATCGGGCAACAGTGTGCTGGGGGACTTTCGGTTAATCCGTGAGGTTGGACGTGGCGGAATGGGTGTCGTCTTTGCCGCCGAGCAGATTTCGCTTGCGCGTCAAGTCGCGTTGAAGATACTTCCGTTTTCACATCGCCTCAGTCCTAGGCACCTTCAGCGGTTCCAAAACGAAGCTCGTGCGGCTGCGTCACTCCAGCACCCCAACATCGTACCGGTCTTTGCGGTTGGTTGTGAAAAGGGGGTGCACTACTATGCGATGCAACTAATTGAAGGTCATACGCTGGCAGAGACGATGTCAACCAGCCAACGATACGCGGGCAATGGTGGCGGCACGACGTCTCCTCAACAGCCACAAAACGCCACTGCCGCTGTGGAACATGTCCGAACCGTTGTCTGCCAAGGGATTCAAGCAGCAGAGGCTATTGAGCACGCGCATTCCATGGGTATCGTGCATCGTGACATCAAACCCGGAAATCTCATTTTGGACCCAACCGGAAAACTATGGGTAACCGATTTCGGCCTGGCGCGCATGGGAGCAGATGCTAATTTGACCATCTCTGGTGATTTACTTGGGACGTTGCGGTTCATGAGCCCGGAACAAGCGTTGGCAAAACATGGCCTGGTTGACCATCGTACGGACGTCTATAGCCTTGGTGCAACCTTGTACGAGCTGCTGGCAGGCCGTCCAGCGATTGACGGCAAGGACCGCAGCGAAGTACTGCGCAAGATCGCCTTTGAGGAGCCAATTGCATTGCGGCGAGTCAATCCAATGATTCCTCGCGATTTAGAAACCATCGTCCACAAGTCTATGGCAAAAGAGCCCCGAGGTCGTTATCAGTCGGCAGAAGAACTTGCCAATGACCTGCGGCGCTTCTTGGATGACCGGCCTATCTTAGCAAGGCGCCGCACGAAGCTTCACGACTTTGTGCGTTGGATGCGACGAAATCGAACGCTTTCGGTCGTGATTGCTATCTCAGCCCTTTTGGTACTGGCCGCCAATTTTGCGACCGCCTGGTTGTGGCATTTGGAACGCAAAGCATTTAACGACGTCAAGCACGCACAGCAATTGACACTGCAACATGCCAATGAGTTACGGAAGAGTGTCTACCTGCAACAAATCGCCAGGGCCGAACAAGAATTAGCGCACAGTAGCGTGGGCCGAGCAGAGCAGACGCTGGACCGTTGCGATAACGACTTAAGGGATTGGGAATGGGGATATCTCAAGAACGCCTGCAATGCTTATGAATCTCAATTACAGAAGGCCAATTCGCGAGCCTATTGCGTGCGTTACAGTCCGGATGGAAGTCGCGTTGCCTGTGGCTATGGCGATGGAACGATTCGAATTTGGGACCTCGCGTCCAATAGCTTTGAAGAATGGAAAGGCCATTCCGTAACGGTACTGAGCTGCGTTTTCAATCAAGACGGAACGCTGTTGGCTACCACGGCTGGCGACTATCTCAACAAACTATATGGTGAGATTCGAGTATGGGATTTAAAGGACAATTCACCGCACGTGACCATTGATCCTCAAGGCACCTTTGTATCCTCGATAGATTTTTCGCCCGACGGAAAGTCATTAGCCATCGCATGTTGGAACAAATCGATTCGCTTGAGGAACCTTGCGGACGGGTCCGAAACACGACTGAACGAACATAGCGCTTCCGTAAAGGCCATTCGTTTCAGTCCCGATGGCCATTACCTCGCCAGTGGTGATCGCAGTGGCCTGGTTTTGATGTGGAACGCGACGGATGGCAAAGTGGTAAGCCAGCTCAAGGGGCATACTCACGATGTTCTGGACCTCAAGTTTGACACAACTGGTACGCGACTTGTATCCAGCAGTTGGGATGGATCGGCGATCCTTTGGAATTGTCAGACGGGCGAGCGTATCAGGTCCTTTTTGAATTCTGAGATCATGCAACGCTTTGGTGGAAGTAACAATACTGCTTGGTCGACAGCAATCTCGTCGGATGGAGCGACCATTGCGACCGGCACTGAAGATGGCGCGGTCCGATTATGGGATACAGCTACGGGCTTGCAGCAGCCGTTACCGCGAGGTCATCAGGGAGCCGTGCGTGGCGTTGACTTCAGTCCGGATCGCTCGCAACTTGCCAGCGTAGGGCTGGATGGCAAACTTCGCCTATGGGATACGAATCTGACTGCTGACAGAACAATCTTGCCGATTCAAGTAGGTTTGTATCGTCAATTGGTTCCCAAACCTGACGGTACTGAGTGGGCGATAGCTTCCGCGCCGCTGCCGGTACGGCGACTGCCTGGCCAGATTATGCTCCTGCAAACCGGTAGGCCAGCAAGGGTCATCGCACAGCGAGAGGAGGGATTTCGTTCCATCGCCTTCGATCCCGATTCTCGCATCCTTGCTTCCGACTTTGGAACGAGCGTGCGTCTGTGGGATGCTGACACTGGCGAGCACCTGCGTGATCTTCATGGTGACGCTGAGATTACGGCGGTCACAGCCACCGTGGACGAGGCAGTCATTGCTGGTAACAAGCATGGCAGGATCGTGCAGTGGCTAACAACGACAGGCGAAGTGCAGGATATCGTGGATACAACGCTGTCCGAAGTCATGCACCTGGCGACCAATCCGAGCGCGACGAAACTGGCCGCGGTCGGTCGCGACGGCCGCATCGTCGTGTGTGAGAAATCGTCGCGAGGCATTTGGACTTCGCCGACTTCCATCAATGAAACTTCGCTGCCCAATTTCGAGGGCGCAGAACCTCGCGCTGTACTGGCATTTAGTCCATGTAGAAACACACTGGCGGTGGGTATTGCAACAGGTAAGCTTGAACTGTGGGATGCTGAAACAAATCAGTTGTTGCATCGGGTCCAGGCGCACGCGGGGCCGATCATGTCGCTTAGCTTTTCGGCCAATGGAATGCGTCTGGCAACCGGAGGTGCCGACGGTACAATCGCCCTGTGGGATACGCAAAGTGGCCAAGAAGCCCTGGTGCTGCGCAAACAACTTCGTAACATTGGCGGCGTGGCCTTTAATCCGGTCGACAACACGCTGGCAGCTATCGAGGAGCTTGCCGAACAGGTTACGGTATGGAATGCCATGGTCATCCATAATCAAACGCCTTCTCATTGACGGCATGGCCAAGGGACTCGACTCAAAGTCTGGCGCGAAACCGCTGTTTCGTTCATCGTTCGTGTCTTTGCCGTACGGGCTTATTTGGTGGGATGCCACACGACCCGGCGCACAACCTCGTTCATAGTGGACGTCAGGTCAAATAGGTATCGGGGCTGTCGGGAACTTCGCCTGCGTTACGATTGACAAGCGTAACGTATTCTGATTGCGAGGGTTCCAATGGATCAGCCACTCAAAGACGCACCGGCAAACGAGTTGTTCGGAGTCAAGACCGTTCAAAACACGGAAATTCTCCAACAGTATCCCGTATGGTTGGAGCATGAAAAAGTCAGCCGAAAGTCCTCCGTCCGTGCGTTTGAAGTTTCGACAGCCAGCGGCTTCAAGCTTCGTCTTGAGTGCGGATGCTTGCGAACGGTAGGACGTGCTCGAGAGGTTGATGCCCCAATTCCGTCCGACGGCATGCTTTCTCGAATGCACATGATTTTCGAGTGCACTGTCGAACATGCCATCGTGCGTGATTTGGGCAGTACGAATGGTACGTTCGTCAATGGTAAAAGAATCCGGTCGGCACAGCTAAATGATGGCGACCAGATCATTGCCGGCTCAACGGTCTTTAGCGTAACGGTGGAATACGAAGCGTGAACTGACGATGCTTGCGCACCTGGTTTGAAATCATTCATTTTGCGGAGTTGGCTTAGCCATGGACAAGAGATTCGGATGCACATCGCGATCCAATCGTGACGCATCGACCTGTTCCAGTGAGAACATTTCAGAATGGCTGTCGCAGATGAAACGCGGGGATCGCGAGGGTGTTGACCCGATTTTTGTTCGTTACTTCGGGCGTCTGTCGGCTTTGGCCGCGAACAGGCTTCGAATGCGTCCCGACTTGGCCGGGATGGAGGAGGACGTGGCATTAAGCGCACTGAAGAGCCTTTGCCTCGGAGCCGAGAACGGTAAATTCCCGAAACTGAGTGATCGCAATGAACTTTGGCGATTGTTGGCCTGCATGACGGTTCGCAAAACGATTGACTTGATGCGTAAACGTGGCGTCGGACTGCCACTTGATGAGCATGACTACGAACGGCTATTTACCCAAGAGCTCTCGCCTGCAGACATTGTCGAAGTAACCGATCATATCGAAATGATGCTCAACAAGCTCGAGGATCCGACATTTCGAAAGATAGCTCTTTGGAAAGTTGAAGGATATTCGAATCGAGAAATTGCCGAACGCTTGTCCACCGTCGAACGGACCGTTGAGCGGAAGCTGCATCGCATCAGGCTACTGTGGCAGGATATGTAGCCATGAGTTTGGATCGTTCATCCAATTTTCATCGGCTGACGGCCGCGCATGCCGAAGTGATCGATCAGAGGTGCGATCGCTTTGAAGCCGCCTGGAATTCTGGTGAGGCACCTCATCCAGACGACTTCTTTGAAGGGCTGGCATCCGAGTATCGCCTGCTCTTGGCGAAAGAATTGGCGCAAATCGAGGTCGACATGCAAACACGTCGAAAACAGTCGGTCGATGGCAAGTCACTAAAGGCTCGATACGAACTGCTGGACGAAGATTGGTTGGATAAGCTGGTGTCCCAGTCACCTGGTCGCCATACTCGCCCGCAACCTTTGTCTGCTGCGCCGCAGTTGCCCGATTACGAGGTTTTGCAGGAAATCGGCAGAGGTGGTATGGGCGTGGCGTTTAAGGCTCGCGACCTTCGCTTGGGACGAATGGTTTGTCTCAAAGTCGTGCATGTGGAGAAGAAGCATTCTCCGACCAGTTTATCGAGACTACGTCGTGAAGCTCGAGCCGTTGGAGCGATGAATCATCCAAATCTCTGTACTCTGTACGACGTTCGCGAAGTGGATGGTAGCCCATGCTTGGTGTTGGAGTGGATTGAAGGGGAGACCCTCCGCAATGCTTGCCGGGCCGGATGCGACGTTGAAAAACTGCTGGGAACCTTTGCGCAAATAGCATCGGCTATGGATGCCACTCATCGGGCCGGGGTCATACATCGGGATCTTAAGCCCGAAAACGTCATGATTCGTTGTGACGGCTTGGCCAAGGTACTCGACTTTGGTTTGGCTCGACTGGAAGAACTAGAACCATCGACTGTCGATCATAGCCTGTCGGATACGGCTGAGGGAGTCATTCTGGGAACGGCCAAGTACATGTCTCCAGAACAAGCTCGCGGTGAAAAGGTGACTTCGGCGAGCGACATCTTTTCTTTAGGCATCATGCTGTACGAAGCTGCGAGTGGTCGCCATCCGTTTCCAGGAGAGGTTATACCGACGATTCTCCATTCGATCATTACGCAAGACCCCACGCCCTTGAACGAGTTAGAGGCAGACTTGCCACTCAGCCTATGCGATTTGCTTAGGCGAATGTTGTCCAAGCTTCCGGCCGGACGTCCCACAGCCGCCGAGGTTGCGGAGAGCATGTCCAAAATAAAGCTCTCCGCCAATCCTCGACGGTTCCAATGGCAGACGATGGAATCATCGAATGATCCACAGTTGCTGGTAGGCCGCAGCGAAGAGATGCTGATGATGCATCAAGCCTGCGAAGCAGTGGCCGCTGGTTGCGGCAGCTTTCTGTGCTTCGGTGGCGAGCCGGGAAGCGGCAAAACAACCCTGGTCGAAGCCTACCTTGAGCAGATGGCTTTGCGGCATTCGGTCTTTGCCGCTATAGGACGATGTTCGCAACGCCTCTCCAATGCCGATGCTTATCTGCCGATTCTGGATGCCATTGAAAACCTATGTACCCGCACCGAACAAGATGCGGTGTGGTCGCTTTTGAAGTCGACGGCCCCTTCATGGTACAACCTGATAACTTCGATCAATCACTCTTTGACTTCGCCAGTAACCCTTTCGAATTCGCCGACCCGCTTGAAGCGCGAGTTTCGCGCCTTCATCGTCGAACTTGCCAAGACGCGACCGGTGGTTTTGTTTATCGACGATGTGCACTGGCTAGATGAACCATCGATCGAATTGCTGGCATACCTGGGTAGCGAAATTCAATCACTCCGCTGTTTGATTTTGGCAACCTATCGTCCAACCGAATTGATCTTGTCAAAGCATCCGTTCTGCCGTTTGAGGCTGGACCTCCAATCTGCCGGAAAACTACGTGATGTTAGCTTGGGTATGTTGAACGAAGAAGCTATCGCGCAACTTTTGGCGCAACGCTATCCCGCCCATAGATTTCCGTCGCACTTTGCTAAAGCGCTCTATCATCGCACCGAGGGAAGTCCGTTGTTTCTGGTGGACTTGTTGAAGTTCATGGAATCACAAAACAAGATCATCGAACGCGACGGTCGCTGCTTGCTGCGCGAGGGCCTGCCAGCACTTGGCGGCGAACTGCCGGATTCCATTTCCAGCCTGATTGATCGCAAGCTAGGCTATCTCGAAGAACAGGACCGGCGAATCCTCCAACTGGCGTCGATCCAGGGCTACGCTTTCGATTCGGCCATCATCGCGAGGGCCACCAGTTGGGATCGCATGGAGGTCGAGGATCGACTGCACGAGATTGCTAACGTACATGGCCTGATTGACTATGCGGGTGCTAGCGTCCTGCCAGATGGCGAGTTGACGGCCGGCTATCGATTCGTCCATCTGCTCTATCAGGTTGCGCTTGAGCAATCGATTTTGCCCACACGCCGCGCGACATGGGGCGCCGCTGTGGCCGGCCTTCTCGAATCGCTTTATGGCTCGAACTCAAAGACGATCGCCATAGAACCGCACTTGGCCAACGAAACATTGCAAGATGTGCCTCAAGTCCAGCAGTGGTTGGATGTTTCCGTTCGTAATGCATCCACGCAATCAGCCAACCATGAAGCCGTCTAGCGTGAGTTGCAATCTCTACGCGAGAAATCTTGCGCAAGGTGTCGGTTGTTAGCAGTCTGCATCGATCTCTCCTACATGCAGCAGCAAGGCTGATCCAACGATCGAGTTTTCACTCAAGGAGATTACGTACGATGTTTCCCTTTTGAAACAAATCCGGCATAAAGCCTCGCTGGCCCGCTTCGAACGATTTCGTCAACGTACTCAATAACAGAACAACTTTTCAACTAGGCAATACAAACATGACATCAATAATATCTTCCGTTTACAGTGCCCTGCGCTTTCGCATCCTTAATCGCGCTCGACGAGACAAACGCTCCAGGCGGTCGCATCTCTCGAGAATCGAAGCGCTGGAGACGCGAACCGTGTTCGCAGTCTCTGCGGGGGTCTCCTACGGTTCCTTAAGCATTGATGGCGACAACGGCAACAACACGGTTTACGTTTCCCTCATCAAATCTGAATTCGGGAAGGAGTACGACTTTGTTCGCGTCGAGGGTGATGGAAAGGTTGTGGGCGAATACCCGATTTGGAGAGTAGAAAACGGCTTGGTTAAAAGGAACTTCAGTTCGATAGGATTTGAGGGTAAGGATGGCGACGACCAGTTCTACACGAAGACTTCCATGAAACTGTATGTAAGCGGATGGAATGACATCCAGTTGTCTCTCGACGGACAAAAAGGCAACGATATTCTGGTTGGTGGCGATGTCCGTAACTTTATCTATGGTGGAAGTGGCGCTGATACCATCATCGGAGGCACATCGCACGATCACATTTATGGCCACGATCGCATTTATGGCGGAGTATGGGAGTCTAGTCGACATTTCGAATATGTAGATGACGGCTTGGACGGTGTCGACATCATCTATGGTGGCGATGGCGATGACCAAATAGAGGGCGGGGACGGTGACGACCAGATCTTTGGTGAGGATGGAAATGATGTCATCGTCGGAGGAAAGGGCCATGACAAGATCAATGGCGGCAAGGGGATTGACACCATTTATGGTGACTATTCCCCCGATGACTTGAAGACCTCGCCTGCTCACGCGCTGATTCTTGGAAATGATGAATTGATCGGGGGCGACGACGATGACCTGATCTGGGGCGGCAATGGCAATGACAGACTCGATGGTGGGCTGGGAAATGACACGCTCTATGGCGATACACCTGCAAGTGCGTTCGGCTCCTCGGTGGTTTCTGGCGCGGACTTCATTACCGGCGGTCTGGGCGAAGACTACATCTATGGTGGCAATGGCGCCGACGAACTCTACGGCAATCAAGTCGCTATCGTACAACTGATTCCCGACACGCATAGCAACTTCATATGGGGTGGGGAAGGCAACGACCTGCTGGTGGGCGCGGAACAAAAAGACGTGCTCTATGGGGAGGCTGGCGATGACTCTCTCTCTGGTCGAGCTGGCGACGATGTTATGCATGGAGGTAACGGACTGGATTGGCTGAATGGCGAGTCCGGTAACGATGAACTGCATGGCAATGCGATGGACGATTCACTCTTTGGTGGGACTGGCATGGATGCGCTCTACGGCGGCTCAGGCAATGACACCTTGAGCGGCGGCGATGATGTCGACTTGCTGTTCGGAGGTATCGGCAACGACACCCTCTGGGGCGGCGCCAACAACGACTTTCTTTACGGCGAGGATGGTGACGACAAGCTTTATGGCCTGGCCGGGGATGACACGCTGAAAGGTGGCACAGGTAACGACGAGCTGTTCGGCGGGATAGGCAACGACAAGTTGTTTGGCGAAGATGGCCTCGACAAGCTTTACGGTGAAGCTGGCGACGATGAGTTGGATGGCGGGATCGGTTGGGCCGATCTGTTGACCGGCGGTTCAGGCAAAGACAAGTTCAAGCGGGACCTGTTGAGGACACCAAGGACTATCAATGCTGACGCACCACTGGATTTCAACGCAACCGAGGATACGTTGGCCTAGTGTGTAACGTTACGTCCCAATCACATCTGGCATCCATGTTGACATCAGGTTGGGGAAGGTCCAGCAGTTACGAGTATTTTGGCAAACGCATGTGAGTTGCAATCTCTACGCGAGGGGAAATCTCACACAAGCTGTCGGGTATTAACCGTCCGCATCGATCTCTCTTACATGCAGCACGGCTGACGAATCAAAAAAGTTTCTACTTAAGGACATTCAGCAAAATGTATTGCTTGCGAAACAAATCTGGCAATCAATCTAAATACAACCGCTCACGCCGTCGGGCGCGCACGAGACTTCTGCAGGCCGAGCAACTGGAAAGACGCGAGGTCTTCAATGTTTCCGTTGAGGCTATGGATACACAAGGGCTTGGGGGTAGCCTAGGCGATGACCAAGGAAATCACGTCGCCGTCGAGTATGTACAATCCGACTTTGGTCCACGCTACGACTTCATTCGAGTCAAAGAAAAGGGCACCTTCTTGCCGGATATACCCGTTGGGGAAGATGACAATGAAATAGCTAAACCCAGCATCGATGTACTTTTTTATCTGCCCGGCGCAGGCGATCGTATCGTTCGCTTGGCCTGCTCCGAGTGATGGCAATAAAAACAGGGAAGAATGCCCAAGCATTCTTCCCCGTATGATTCCTGCAAATTGTTCACCAAGATCGGTGTCTAGCGGTGCCGATTACCGAGCGAACGTGTTTCTTCCGGTTGGATGTGACCAGCCTTCTGATTTTCACGTTTGATAGCTTCGTACACCTCTTGTCGGTGTACAGGGATATCTTGAGGGGCTTCAATCCCTAAGCGTACCTTGTCGCCTCGTATGTCGACTATGGTGATGACTACGTCATCGCCGATCATGATGCTCTCGTCTCTATGTCGCGACAGCACCAGCATGAAACGCTCCTTCTTTTCCAATCTCCATGTCGGCCTAACAGTCCATTGGTCCTGCCAAGAACACGACGGGGTTACCATCGATAGTGCACTAGCGTCGGTCAGTTATACGCAGCTCAGCGGGCCTCGAAGCACCTAAGTGCTTTGATCCAGCTAAATTGAGAGCGAATTCGCGCCGCCATGTGCTGTATCGACGCAATACTTTGCAGTCATTGACTCCGCTCGCGCTGTTTCATGTTAGCGCGAGCGTGCTGATTAATCAGCGCATCGGAGACTATTGAAAGAGTTGATACTAGGCCGCGACCCGCAGTCGCGACTCCGCTCCAAGACTCAATGGCAGTGCCAACGGTTGTGGATCCGAAGTAATCACTTGACAGGCTAAACATTTGGTCAAGTTGACTAGGATGGGACTGCGCAGATTGGCAGTCAAGGTCTTGCCTGACTTGCTGACGATCGTCATGACATAGAGACGGTCGGTGTTACGAAGGTTCAGTAACCCCAGTTCGCGCTTGGAAACATTCACCTTGTAATCAGGAGCAAACTTGCGAGGGCTGACCATCGGCAACGCAACTTGCATTTGCGACAACGACTGAAGCCACGCGACATCCTGATTGTTTGGATCAGGAACGATCAACCAGTGGCGGCAGGCTTCAAAGCCAATCAGGCCTTGAGGAAACACAATGATTTGGTCCTGTTGTGCTTCAATTTGTCCAAATCGTGTCGTTTGTACTAACATCTGCCACCATCCTTGAACGGCTTACGGAAAGGCCCTGTTATCGCTTCTATCGGCACAATCGAAATCAACTGCCCAGCTTGTTCCACGAAGTTACCGAAAACTACTCAACAAAAACAATAGACACCTTATTGCAAGCAACTGGGAATGCGATGAAAATGCCCTATTCAACGCAATTGGCCACCCTAGCCAAGAACGTTTGGGACCGTAGCTCAATGGTTAGAGCAGGGGACTTAAGCAAGCATTGCCTAAACACATTCGCAAGAGGTGCATGGTAGTGCTGAAAATGGGTTGCTGTCATCAGTCTGTTCCCGCATCTGTCAGGTGCGGTCAACGGAGGGGCAGTAGAATCTGTCAAACTCGGGGAAAGCTAAAGCTGTTTCGCAATCAGCCATGCCAATCCCGAGCCAAGCTGAAAGATTTTGGAATTTTATTCCTAGTCTTTTAGAAGGTGTAGAGACCAGACGGCAGACGCGTAAAGTGAAGGTATGGTCCAGACCACAAACTCGAAAGAGGCAGCGAAAGCTGTAGATGGTAAGCATAATCCCTTGGTTGCGGGTTCGAATCCTGCCGGTCCTACTATACATGCTCTTTTTATCGCGTTGCAACGACGATCTTGGTCACTCCTCCCAGTCGCACATATGGGCCCTCGCGAAATTCTTCGGCGGCCAAAATAACGTCCCTTTCCCACTGGCTTTGAAGGGGTTGGGGCAAATCACTCACCAATCGTTCCAGTCCAAATGCGCGAACCCAAGCGATCAAACCGTCGGACGTCGCCGCTTCCATAACAGGTGTTCGCATCTCTTTGATCTCCTGAATTCGAAAGCCTGCTTTGGAGAAATCTCGCTCGATTTGAAACGATGAACTGAATCGAAAGGTGCCGGGCGATTCAAGTTCAATCTTTGGGACGAACTTGTACTTTTCCAATTCTCGCCGCGGCAACGTAAAATACTCAACGCGTTCCGGTTCAGCCCAAAATGCCGCAACGATTTTGCCGTTGGGTTTTAATCCACGATAAATGCAGCGCAGGGCCGTCACTGGCTCCTCCATGTACATCAATCCCCAACGTGCCAATGCGACGTCGAAGTAGGATTCGCCTAGATCAAATGATTGGGCGTTGCCTACATGCAATTCGAGATTCGAAACCCGCTGAGCATTAGCCCTAGTGCGAGCCATCTGCAGCATGGATTCGGCAACATCGATGCCAACCACTTTGCCAGATGCCCCAACGCGCATGGCGGCTCGAATGGCCGGTTCACCCCGCCCCGTTGCAACATCCAGAACAACTTGCCCAGAAGTTAATCCAGCAAGATCCAGCATAAACTCACTGACGCCTGCCGTCAGCCGCTGTTCATCATCATCGTAGCGTTGCCAAATCTCATCTGGTGTCAAAATGGGTTATTCCTTCGTGAACCTAAGACGCAGTAAAATCCCAACCCGATGCCTAAGTGCGTAAGCGAGGGACACGTTAGTCTGCCTACGAAACAACATGGTCCCTCGCTCACGCGTCCGGTTACGAATAATCCGGGCTTGGGCTTACGGCTAGGCATTACTTCAGTAGTTTGATTCGTTCTAGCCGATTCTTCCATTCCTCTGCGCTAACCTGATTTTGGTTTGCAGAATAAAATTGGATAACTCGCTGTATCAACGCCTCGACGTTCAACAGATGGACTGGTGGAACATTGGAAATCCGAACAGTGAGCCCTTCATATCCTTCGATCAACGAAGTATCGGCATCCTCATATTGGGCCAGGGCCAGCGCTGCTTCGCCAAGCATTAGCTTGAAATAAAATAATCTCCAGTCAACTTGTTGGTTCTTTTCTATGATTGAAAGGCTTTCGCGAAAAAGGCTTTCTGCTTCCGTCCATCTTTGCAAGTGGAGGAATCCCTCACCGCAGCCGGCCAATTCACCGGCAAGTCCCATGCTGGCTGGGGGAAAGTTCTTTCTTGCTTTTGAAACCAGTTCGGCAGCCAGCTCTTTCGCCTTTTCTGACTGGCCAGCGCTAATGTACGCTTGCATCAACTGCAGACCGATCCAGTTCAACGATGGCATTTGGCTACTTGCCGCATAAGCTTCCTCAAGTAAGGGAATTGCCTCTGCCAAACGACTGGCATCTTTATAATTCACTCCAAGGTTGGCGATGCACCCCAACGTCTGCTGATGCGAACGGCCGAATGTGGCTTCGTGGTATCGAACAAGTTCTTCGAAAATCGGAATCGATTTATCAAGTTGCTTTGTCGACCAGTAAGACGCGGCAGAGTCATTGAGCAAATGCAATGTCATCGGATGCGATTTGCCTAAGACACGACGACTCTTTTCAAGGGCTTCTTGAGTTAATTTCTCCGACTCATCCATTTTACCCCGATACCACAACAGAGTACCTAATCGATCGATCGCTCGGATCGTCTGCGGATGGTCTTCGCCGAGAGCTTGACGACACTTTTCTAGGGCTTCTCGAAAAAGAGGCTCGGCTTCAGCTGGCTTGCCCTGATCTTGTAGAAGCAATCCCATGCTATCGAGTGAAATCAAGGTGGTTTTATGGCGTTGGCCGAACAACCTCGCACATTTTTCGAAAGACTCTTTGACTAGAGGTTCTGCTTCAGACAATTTACCTTGTTCCAACAAGACTCCCCCAAGGCCGGCGATACACGCCAAGGTTGTTGAATGTTCTGTGCCCAGCAAGAGCAAACTTTTCTCAAGTGCGTCCCGAAGCCATTGTTCAGATTCACTAATGTTGCCTTGCGCAGACAACAATCCACCGAGATTGACCTTGGAGTAAAGCGTCGCGTGATGCAACTCTCCAAGAACCTGCGTCCTCTTCTGCAACACTTCGCGCAAAAGCGATTCGGCCTCTTTCAACTTACCCTGCGACCACAGCAGGATTCCAAAGTTGCTTTTGGCCGTAATGGCCGTGGTATCGTCCTCATCCAATATCTTACGACTGGCTGCCAACGCCTCCTCCAGCAACGGTTCGGCCTGGTCAAGCCTACCTTGATCCAAAAGCAAACCACCAAGGTTGCAGATAGAGCTGATCGTCTCTTGGTTGTCGTTGCCTAAGATGCGGCGACGTTTCACAAGAGTTTCTCGGACCAATGGCTCGGCTTCAATTAAGTTGCCCATTGATAAAAGGAAGGTGCCCATCGTGTGTTGTGCGCGTATCGTTTCAATGTGCTCGGACCCCTGCAGTTCCTGGCGTGTTTTCACAATCGATTGCTGTAGTTCTACAGCATGATCGTAAAGGCCTAGCTCGTGGTAGGCCACTGCCAAGGACTGACGCAGTTGGGCCGCCACCAGCGGTTGGTCACCGAAACGACTTTCGACGGACTCAATAGCAGGTTTCAGGATTGTTTGGTCAATTAGCTCGCCAGCGATATCGGCAGGGTTAACCATTTTCCATTGGGCCATGAATTGCATGATGCGCTGGCTGCGTTCGATTTCAGGCAAACCGGCTTTGGAAAGTGCCGCGTCAAGTTTTGTTTTCACATCTTTCGAAAGTTCAATTCCTGCGAGGTTGGGATCGATCTGCTCTAACATGCCGGCTTGAAAATCGGACACCAACTTCAATTCGTCGGCCCGAGTCTTGGCTACCTTCTCTGCGGCCATTGCGCGGTCTAGCTGTTCGTTTGCACGTACTCGCTGCGTTCGAGCATCCAGCAAGCCCAGGGTCGTTCCAATCACGCCAGCCGATAGCGTGCCAAACACCAAAGATGCTGCAATTGCAGGTCCTTTGTGCTTCCGCAAGAGTTTTCCCAAGCGGTAGACCGTGCTCGGAGGATGTGCAAGCACGGCTTCTCCAGCAAGATATCGCTTGATATCTGCTATCAAGGCGTTGGCTGTTTCGTATCGCCGCGCGCGGTCTTTCTCCAGCGCCTTCAAAATGATCCAGTCCAGTTCATTGCGCAAGATGGCGCACAGTCTGTCTGATTCGATTCCCCTATTGGCCGCAATGCTGGGTAGCGAGCTGACCGTTGCGACTTTGCTACTTGGCCGTAGCGGTTCCTCTTCGCGGATGACGCGTAGGAATTCCAGTATTCCTACTTTTTCGCTCTCCTTTCTTTTGAACGGCGTTGTACCGGTAAGCAATTCAAACAAGAGGACACCCAACGAGTATATATCGCTTCGCGTGTCGATATCCAATTGATTGAGGGTCGCTTGTTCCGGGGACATATACTCGGGCGTCCCGATAACGCTCATTCCAGTGTTTATCGTCTGCTCAGTTAATGCCATCCCGGTCGCCTTCGCAACGCCAAAGTCGATGACTTTGGGAACTGGGCGATCATCATACAAAACGACCAGTACGTTGGATGGCTTGATATCGCGATGAATAATTCCTTTTTGATGTGCGTGTTGGATGGCTTCGCAGACAGGAATGAACAATTCGAGCCGTTGTTTAAGCGTCAGGCGTTTGGTATCGCAGAACTCGGTGATTGGCGTGCCGTCGAGCAACTCCATCACGAAGTAAGGTCGACCGCCTTCTGTCGTTCCCGCATCCAGTACACTTGCAATGTTCATGTGGCTCAACATCGCAAGCGTTTGCCGCTCCGCCTCGAATCTGGTAATGACTTGCTGGCTGTCCATTCCAGCCTTGATGACCTTGATTGCCACCTTTCGACGCACGTCTTGTATTTGCTCGGCCATAAAGACCGACCCCATTCCGCCTTCACCAATCTTTTGGAGCAGCTTGTAAGGCCCAATGCATGCTCCCACGTGAACAGATGCATCCTCGGGGCTCGCCGAGTTCATAATGTCGCGTGCCGCAAGTGCTATAGCACCTGCTGTCTGATCAAGCAGGCTATGCGGAGTATCATTAGCCTCCAGCATGCGTGTTAATTGCTCATGCAGCTGGCTATCGTCACCGCATGCGTCGAGCAGCCAATTGGCGCGCGACTCGGGCGCGACCTCCAGGGCTGACAAGAAAATTTGTTTTAGGGATTGAACAGGCGCAGTCATTAGACCTCTTTCGCATTTACCGTTGCAATGTTCGCCGTCGACTATCCTTTTCGCTTTGTTCTGGCTAGCTCGGCCTCGTCTCATCGTTTTGCGATGACCAGTCGACTAACCAGTCGCGTCCGGCAGATACCGCAGATGCGACCCACCAAAACATTAAATGCGAATGGCGACGCAGGTTTGTCTCAGTTCATCCTTCAGATATGTACTATTGTCTGGGATGATCCCGTAATGCGGCGGCTAGCCAGGCACGAGCAAATTTCCATTCACGGTAAGCTGCAGCCCGCGATATCCCTAGCATTTCGCCAGCATCTTCAACAGAAACTCCTGAAAAAACACGTGCTTCCACAATCTTTGCGGCGATAGGTTCTGTGAGTGCAAGTTGATCTAAGGCGTCATGCAGTTCCAAAATTTGATCGTTCGCATAGTCCGCAGCCAACTCAAAGGTATCCATATCCACTCGCGGTACAAGTTGCTTGCGGCGAGCAGAGTCAATCAGAATCCGTCGCATCGCCTGTGCTGCAGCAGCAAAGAAGTGCCGGCGATTCTCAAAATGTTGATCGCCGACCAAACGGAGATATGCTTCGTGAACTAACGCTGTCGCAGTAAGAGTTTGGCCTGGTCGTTCTTGCGCAAGTTTCTTTGCCGCCAGTCTCCGCAACTCATCGTAAACTAGGGGAAATAGCTGTTCAGCGGCGGTTGGATCCCCAATCTCAATCGCCGTGAGGATTTTGGTGACTTCGGTCATTGTCTTCAAATGCCCTCATCGTGCACTTTTACTGCTCCACTCTTTGTATCGCTTTTGATAGTCATATCCAAAATAGTCGATCGATAGCTCGTTGCGAACTTTGTAGAGTTTAAAAATCTTCACGATCTGCTTGTCGCTCCATGCCGCCAGGCTTTCCTCGCGGGCGTTCACCATGCGATGCCAAAGGACCTCTTTTTCCTCCGGCTTCAATTTCGGAACCATTGCCAAATAGGCATCATAGGTACGTTTGGCTCCGGGCGAAGTATAGCCAATTCGCGACAACTGTTGGACAGATTACGTGAGGCGATTTCGGAGAAATCGCCCTACAGTTGTTCAAGCTGCGAGATACGGGATTTGATGGCTGATATTTGATTGCCACGATGCTCATGTTCGAGCAGTCTCAGTTCGTTCTCGAGTGATTGTACCAGTAGCATGCGTTCGCCCGACTTTTCGAGTAACAATTGGGCTTCATGCAATGCAGTAAGGCCAATATCGGTGTCTCCAATAATCAACTGGGCAATGGCCAAGTCAGCCAGCGATTGATTTCGGGTAGGCCATTGCGCAGTGGGCGACTGGGTAATTGCTTTGTGCAGCAATTGCGCGCCTTGCTGATAAGCCCCCGCTTGCAGTTTGATGCTACCCATCGCGGCCGTCGCCGCAGCCGATATGGAAGCATCACTACTGGCGGCCGGCCCGCTTAGTATTGCCGCTGCCGCAGGCGATTGTCCCATCGCAGCCAAACATTTTGCTTGTGCAATGCGAAGCCACATGACGTTTGAACCCTTTACCAGGGTTTCAGCTTTCTTGAAGTTGACTAGAGCTGATTGCAATTCGCCGCGCTCGAATTGAGCTTGGGCGACGGAAGCCCACAGCACCATTTCGTTGCCGCCCTCGATAGTGCATCCGATGCGCTGTGCGTGCGAGCCCAAAACGGTGCTCAACTCCACCGGCCAGTTCAAAGATTCCGGTCTAGTTTGCTCAGCCAGCAGCCAAAAACTCACGTCAACCGGTTGACCCTTCTTGCAAGCCGACAGGTGTTGGTTAACACCATTTGACCAAGCTGTGGTTGCGATTTGCATTTGATTGCTACGACGGGCCGCTTCCGCAACGGTCAGCCATAGTTCGGCTGCAACCAGTGGATTGCCAGACGAAGCTGCCAATTCAATCGCTTGACGGAACAAGGATTCCGCCCAGGCCTGCCGGCCCGCCACCAACTCTCGCAACCCAAGTAACCGCAAAGAGTCGATTCGCGCCAATGGATGGTTGACTTTCAGTGATGCCTGCTGCAACTGCTCAGCCGTTTCGTTGCTGGGATCATTTGTTCTCAATTCGTCGGCAAAGGCATTTCGCAAATGCTGATAGCGTGTTGCTGTTTCTTTCTGAGCTTTTGCGTACTTGATCAACGATTTCCAACTCATGTCCATCCGAGTCGATCGTCGACTCAATACTTCGGCTGACAATTGTATCACGGCTTCATCGGGGGAAGTTGCCCATCGCTCGGCGAGCAATCGTTCGGTCGATTCTCGATGACGTAGTATCATGGCCGCCGCAGTCTGAAGGCGTTGCTCGGCAATCAGTGGTTCAAGCAGGCCGACCAATTTGTCTGTTTCGATGATCTGGTTCTCAGCTTCACCCAATACAATTTCGTGTCCATCAAAACGAATCGTCCGAGCAGGCGGATTAGCGATCTTTCCAGTCGTCGCAGCTACCTTAGCGGGAGCTTTGGACGTGTCGTCCGACTCACTCGTGAAATGAAGAAGACTGGCTGGCGACATTCCACTCTCTGACAGAATGGAACAACCCGTAACCTGTGCCGCAACGAAAACGACAAGAATGGTTTTGATGGACTTTCGCATGTTGGGGCCCTTCTTTCGATCGACTTTAGCCGGTCGCTCAGATCATTAAGCAACTCGAACTACAGTTGCGTTCAGTTGGGAATGCTCATTCAGTTCGTACGATTCAACCATCATTACATGCCGCGTTGGTTCGCCGTTTTCGTCTTGCGGAAATAGTACGACCACACCAACAATGGTGCGAGGCAAACCTATCTCGCGATTGTTTAGACTAATGCTGCGATGATGTGCAGCACGAACTGGCAATCCACATGGCCGGTCAACTTTAACCAGCGCGGTTGGCAAGACTTGTCGTACTTTCGCAATAGCGTTTGCTTTGGCGTAGTAGGGCAGCGACAACTGATCGACCTTCGAAAAGGGTTTTGCCTGCGGATTTAGTTTTATGGTTTGAACCGATGGCCATATCCGACTAGGAATCTTGGCAATCACCTTCGTGGGGGCACTTTGCGGCGCGATTGTTGTTTCGTCTATTGCCGGTGCCTCGCTCGCTAACGCCTCTTCTTGCGCAAACAGCAATTCGTCGAAGTTATCCGTTAATCCTCCAAAGGCGTGTGTCTCCCAGGTTGCCATGTCCAGGCTCCATTCCATTGGCAGCTCTGATGGTTCAATTGGAGCAATCGGCTGTGACGACTGCGCTAGTGAACTAAGGACCTTCTGCTGAGCCTCGATTGGTTCCGCGTCATGCGATTGCGGTTCGAGTGGTCCAGGTACAGCGGAGATTGCAACTGGCTCTTCCTGCGCGGACATCACTGGCAACGCATGTTCAAACTGTCGTTGACATGGATCCAATAAGCACTGATTGACTGCATGTCTGGATCCACGTGCAAATGGCCAAGTCAAGCTTCCTAAAGCGATGACAAGCATCGTGATGAAAATGGGAGTTCTACGTCCAATAGAATGCCAAGAGGATGTCTCAGAGGAAGCTTGCGGAATTTCGGAGCTGGTAGGCGATGTGCTGACGGTTACCGGTAACGAATCGGAAGCCGCTTCGGTTTCAGTGGCTGAAAGATGAATCACTTGCGATTGACTAACGGAATTTGAACTCTGTGATGCTTTTTCTTGTTGCTGGTATTTTGCCACCACGTCCTTTTGGGCCTGGGCGAAAATCAAAGCACGCCGATGCCGTGCTTCGGAGCGCGACGATCGAGCCTCCGGCGTATCGACACTTGCAGGTCCACTGGTTGATGCACTCGTTGATAGACGCATCGCTGGCGGCAGCGCTAGGATAGAGCTTTGCGCCCGCACAATTGGGGCGACACCATCCACACCTGCATTCGATTTTTCTTGAAGAACCTGTTCCCGTATAGATTCCGAGTTCAAAGAACTGGACGATAACTTAGCGCACCCAGATGATTGAGCAACAATCAAGAGGATGAAACAAGTTGGAATTAGGTTTCGCATAATGATTCTTCCCATGAGCCCTCTAAAGTGAGGCTGGAGCACCGCTATGGAATTGAAACAACTTGGCTCGTTGGCTGCATTCCGCATCCGATCTGGTAACTGGGCAGGGCAGCTTGAGGTTCATTGTGCCCGTGGCCGTAGGACTGTTCGGATGCGTGCTCAATTCACCCAGCAGAAATTCGCTGGTGGCCGCTGACTCTGACGGTGTGTTAAAGACGTATGGTCGCACGATGACGACCAACTCGCTTCGAGCTTTACTGGACGATTGTCTGCGAAAGAGCAAGCCTAGCCCTGGTATATTTCCTAACACCGGTACTTGATCCCTTGCATCACTCACGTGCTCTTCGATCATACCGCCGAGCGCCACAGCCATCCCATCTTGCGCAACCACAGTCCCGCTGATCGTCCGGCGCCGAACCGTGTCGACGTTGATGTTGGTTACGCCTGCACCACTGGTCGCAGGAATGGGGATCGATGAACCACCAATAACACGTTCCGAGTTCTCTTCGACAACCCGCAAGGTAACGGTGCGATCGGCGTTGATGTTCGGCGTGATCAACAACGACTGGCCGACATCACGCAGTTCGGTGACGGGTGTCGCCGCAACAGCGCCATTGACTGCGTTGACGCTGCTGAGAACTTGAGAAGGTGTAAATCCCACTGTGAATGGAAGCGTATCTCCAACAAAGATGCGACTAACTTCGTTGTTGGCCGTCAATATCAATGGAGTCGCCAAAGCCGTCACGCAGTTCTTGCTTTGTAGCAATTGCATTCGAACTCGAAAGTTCTTGTCGACCATCTGGAAAGTCAGTGCGCCGGGTACGCCACCAGTAACGCCCAGACCATCCCCCAAGTTCCTCGCGATGCTGTTTCCACCTGGGAAGTTGGGAGTCAGCGATCCGTCCGATATTGCTGCCGCCGACTTGTCACCGCCCGCAAAGTACTCGAAAGCCGAGTTAAAGCCATCAGCCAAGATAACACGCAGTACTTTCACTTCCAGCAACACAGTGGGCGTGGGCACATCCAACTGGGCAACCAGTGCAGCGATCTGTTCCATCGATCGAGCGTCTCCCGTGCGTACAATGACTTGATTGTTACGACGAATGGTCGAGACATAAATCGTCGCCTCTTTCCGCTGCATCAAATCCGCTTGGGCTTCATCTGCCAATCGGCCGCCTTGAGCGATCTGGTTCTCCAGTTGCTGGATTTCATCTGAAGACATCTTGTTCAATGCTTCAGCATTGCGATTTGATGGATTCCGCAATACGTTGCCCGCATTAGCGACAGGACTGTTCAAGTTCCCGCTCAATCCCAACGCACCCAATCCTGCAAGATTGGCTCCATTGCCTAATCCTGCCCCAAACTGGTTTGCACCAAATTGGTTTCCATTCTGATTGAATTGGTTATTCGGCCGGCTGTTGTTGTTGCCTAAGCCTAATGATCTTCCATCAACAAGATCAAAACGATTGAATCTTCTCGACAGGTCAACCAAGTCCTCT
This sequence comes from Ottelia alismoides, assembly GCA_037367405.1. Classification (NCBI taxonomy): domain Eukaryota; kingdom Viridiplantae; phylum Streptophyta; class Magnoliopsida; order Alismatales; family Hydrocharitaceae; genus Ottelia; species Ottelia alismoides. Next base: position 139,879 of record JAZKJV010002101.1, read on the forward strand.
ACATCAGCGTCCGCGCGATTGAATTGAACTCGATCGCCGAAAACCTGTTGAATGACTTGTGCCACCGCCGACGGATTGGGATAGAGCAAAGTGAAGACACGTGTTTGTTCTTCGCGAAAACTGGATAGATCTTTTTCGTACTCTTTTTGTGTGGCAATGCGTACGATGCCAGAGTTGGCCTCAATCCGATAGAACAGTCCGTTGGCTTTGACCATCGCTTCGAGCGCGTCGATCGGCGTCACATTTTTTAGATAGACCGTAATCTTTGTTTTGCCTGCGTCGGTCGATGTGATTACGTTCAAGCCAGATTGTTCCGCGAACAATCGCATCGCCTCGCTCAGTTCGATGTCTTCAAACTCGATTAACTCCAACCTTTTTTCCGTGACCAGGCTTTGGCTTTTGTATTGGAATCGGGAACGTCCGCCAAGTGGAAGGCTGTTCCTGTGCCCTCTTTCTTCGCAAAAAGTCTTGTAGCATTCTCCAGCTGTGACGCTAGCTTTACCGTCGTCGGCTTGCTGGGCTTGCGTCCTTCCTCGCGCTTTTGCGGTTCATTGACTGCATAGGACAGCGACCCGACCAATATGCAAAGCAACACGAAAGATGCGATGAAGAGCATCCTTCGGTGGCGCGGTTGCATGCGATCAAATGGCTGAAATGTGCTCATGTTAAGCTGTATCGAATAAGCAGACTTTGCGGGTTAGCGCATTATTGCTAATGGCGCTAGTGCGCCGTAGAGAAGGGGGCAAAGTGAATCCCCACTAGAGGGCGTTAAACTGAGGCCTCACGTGGGTCGCGTCTCACGTGGGTCGCACCTGCCGGGTGCGACTGGGATACACCAAGAGTCCCTAGATTCTCGCACGACCCATACCGAAGTCGTTGACTTCGGCCAAGCTTCCATTCACGCAGTATAGGCCGCTCAAAATAGTCGCTTCCGGCAGAAACGATCCACCAAACCTCGCCTTATCGAGTTATAGGGACTTCGATCCCGCGCATCCAAGTTGGTTGCCAAATAATCTTGTGTTCTTCGCTGGTATTTGATGTAGAAAGCGATCACAATAAAGAAGTTGACAGCAGGTTCCGGGAAGATCACTCTAGCGGGATTTCTCCAATGATTAGAAAAATCGGTCATCCGTTTTGTGTGCTGCTCGGATCGTTGAGTTGTCTTTTTGTCGCCCTGAATGGCCAATCCTTAGCCGACGAATTCAAGTTGAAGGATGGCAGAGTACTGGCCGGTACTGTCAAAACAAAACCTAAACCAGACGCTGATTGGTGGGTGATCGAAGTTGCGCCGTCAACCTTTGTGCGTTTTTCCAATTCGGAAGTTAGTCACAACGGGTATCAAAAGACCAATCCACGTATCGCCGACTATCTTGAGAAACTTGCAGAAGTCAAACCCAATCCGCAATCCCATTGCGACTTGGCAGGATGGTGCGTAACCAAAGGATTGCACGCACAGGCCGAAGCACATTACCAACGTGCTCTTGATTTTGATCCCGATTTCCAGACCGCTCGCACTCAGTTGAAATACAAGCGTGATGAATCGGGTCGTTGGGTTCGCATCGACGAGTTCATGACAAAGAACCGCGGAAAAATTAAGGTAGGTGCAGTTTACATCTATCCTGAAATGAAGGCGATTAATGAATCGAAACAAGAAATGGACGAAAAGACCGGGGGTTGGAGAAAAAAGATCAACACATGGGTCGAGCAGATTGCAAACCAGAAAATGCATGCGCAGAAGTATCAGGCGGAGCTAGAACAGATTGATGACCCCTATGCCATTCCCGCGATCGGCGAATTACTGCTTGGAACCAATAAATTCCTCGCAAAGGCTCCTGCACCTGTGCAGCAGAAATTGAAGTTAACCGCACTTACCTTGCTGGAGCAATTTCAGAGTCGAGAGGCTACAGCCAAGATTGTTTCTGCGTGCATGACAGATCCCGATCCTGCGATCAGCAATGCATGCTTAGAATCGCTCATGCGAAATGGCCGCGAGATGGCGATCGCCAGGTTTACTGCCGACCTAAGAAGCTCCAATCCTGCAACGATAAACCGAGCAGCGACCGGGTTGCGAATCATGCAAGCCAAAGCCGTGGTATTACAGCTGATTGATGCATTGGTAACGACCTACATTGTGGAGACGAAAGGCCAGAACAACTATAACACAAGCGGCGAGATGGTTTTCGGCGCAGATAAACCAAAGAAGGTTCCAGTGGAATCTAAAAACGAAGAAGTCCTCAACGCACTCGCAAATCTCACGAGCCAGAACTTTGGATACGACGAAGTTCAGTGGAAAGCCTGGTTTGCAAGCATGTATGCTGCCCCAATGGGTGACCTGCGCCGCGATCCGTAGATATGCAGTCGGATCGCTACCAATCCGCAGCCTACAGCATTGATAAGTGGCTGAAATTGTTGGTCCGCAAATGGCCTGGTATGCGGCTCAATCAAAGCAGCGCTTCTTGAATCGGTGACGTCGGCTCCACACCGGTCAGCTTCTGATCCAATCCCTGGAACTGGAAGGTGAATTTGTCGTGATCGATTCCCATGCACTTAAGAATGGTTGCATTAAAGTCGTTGATGTGCACCGGTCGTTCAGCGATGTTGTAACTGAAATCGTCCGTTTCCCCGATCGAAACTCCACCGCGAATGCCACCACCCGCCATCCACATAGAAAAACAGCGAGGATGATGGTCGCGACCGTAGTTCTCGCGCGTCAAGCCGCCCTGACAATAGACGGTGCGACCGAACTCGCCACCCCAAACGACTAAAGTGGATTCAAGTAATCCACGTTGTTTGAGGTCGCGTATCAGAGCAGCTGTAGGTTGATCTACGTCACCGCATTGAGCCGGCAGATCGTTCGCAATGTTGCCGTGTTGATCCCATCCTCGGTGCAGCACCTGTACGACTCGAACACCACGTTCGACCAAACGCCTAGCTAACAGCGCGCTTGCAGCGAATGTTCCTGGTTCGCGAACAGCGGGTCCATACATGTTTAGTGTCTCTTCGGACTCGTCACTCCAATTTGTCAAATCAGGCACGCTTTTTTGCATACGGAATGCCATCTCGTATTGAGCAATCCGCGTCTGAATTTCCGGATCTCCCAATTCGTCAAAGCGATGTTGATTCAGCTTGGCAAGCGAATCCAACATCGCGCGTCGGTCTTCGCGAGTAACGCCGGGAGGATTGGGCAGGTACAGGACCGGATCACCGCCACTTCGCAAAGCTACGCCATTGAATCGAGTCGGAAGAAATCCGCTGCTCCACATCCGCGTAAAGAGTGCTTGGGCAGGTGCTTTAGCGGACCAAGTTGGTGTCAATACAATGAATGCTGGCAGGTCGTTGCTTTCACTACCGAGTCCATACGCCAACCAACTTCCCAAACTGGCTTTACCTGGCACTTCACTGCCAGTCATCACAAAAGTACAGGCTGGATCATGGTTGATTGCGTTGGTATGGACCGTCTTGACAACAGCCAATTCATCAACGACACCCGCTGTGTGTGGCAGCAGTTCGCTGACCCAACGACCGCATTGCCCATGCTGCTTGAAAGCATACTTACTCGGTGCGACCGGCAATCGCTTTTGGCCACTGGTCATCGTCGTGATGCGTTGGCCCTTGCGGATAGTGTCGGGCAGGTCCTTGTCAAAGTAATCGTTCAGTACGGGTTTGTAATCCCAAAGATCGATTTGCGAAGGACCACCATTCATGTGCAGATAAATGATCGACTTCGCTTTAGCAGCGAAATGTGGAAGACCCGCTTGCGGTGGATGCATGCGGCTCTCATTGGAGTTCGCAGACAGATTGCTAGCGGCAAGTCCAGCCAGGGCGACGGAACCCAAACGAATACCGCTCTTGCCAAAGAATTGGCGGCGTGACAGCAGCAGGTCCAGTTCGAGTCGCGGATCCATTTCTATACTCCAGATTCAAGTTGCATCTTGTGCGATTAGGGTGTGGCAACGTGGAACGGGGCAGGAGGGTCAGGAGTCTTCGGCAAATGACACCCCGCTTTAGGTTTACGTTCAGCGGCCGAATAAAATCCCGACCCCGTCACCGCCAGCTAAATTGTGACGAACCACTCGTCAGGGCTTTAACATTATTGCAGATCGCCCATGGCTGGCGTCCGAGGTTCAAAGCTGCTTCTCAACAAGTGATAACCTCAATCCCTAGCGTAGACAGTGCTCATTGGAATAGCAATTCCCCCTACCATTGGAACTACGCCGCGCGGCGTTGCCCCTCTTGATCGTCCATTCCACGCTTAAGTTTCTTTCGTTCAGCCTTAGAAAGCGGACGACCGCCGCTGGCATCGATAGCCTCTTGGGCAGGGCCATTCGTTGATGGAAAAGGTTTGTTGGATGGAATGGGTTTAAAGACGGGTTGCTCTTTCTCTTTTGGTGCAGTGTTGTTGGTGTTGTTGGGTGGAGCCATTGGCTCAGGCGGAGGTAGTCGCAACGAAGGAAGTTTGAGTTTGGGCAGCTTTGGCATTTTCGGCATCCCAATTTTCGGCAGCTTGGGCATTGAAATCTTTGGCATCTTCAGCTTGGGGATCCAGGATCGTTTTTTGGTTTGGTCCTTAGCCTTGTCGTCATTCTCAACCTTGTCAGTAGCTTTCTTCGCCTCTCCCGATTTGGTTGGAGTTCGCGCTATGGCTTCACCGTCACCAGACACCTTCTCGACTTTACGATACTCGGGAGCTTCATCGGAACGATTGGCTCTGCCCAAAATGCGTCCCATCCAGGATGACTTGGGCTTTTCCTGTTCCGCTTGGTTAACTGTATTGCTGGATTGCGTGTCAGCCTTTGCGTCGCGAGTTTCGGAGGTTGTTCGATTCGCTTGATTCACAGGGATTGAAACGGGACGATTTTCTGGTGTGGGAGCGGCCACAGGCTTGCGGGCTTGCAAGGGTGCCACTGCCACTGGTTTACTACTTTCCCTATTCTCTGCCTGATCAATAGCTTGCGTAACATCTGGTGGCAGTGCCTTGGCGGGCGAGGTTGTCGTAGATGCAGATGGTGCCTTCCTGCCAAATGACGGCCATCGAAATCGCGATTTCTTTGGCTCTTGCAAGGCTTCGGAGTCGGCAACGTTTTTCTTTTTCGACGAGGTTGTGGATTTTGCTGTATCAGCCAGCTCTTCATTCGGAACTTTAAGACGCAAGCTAGGCATCCGCGGCATACTTGGCATCGACTCCACCAGTCGCTCACGCCACGTGGACGCGATGCTGGCGGCGAGTTTTCCTCGCAACAAGAATCTTCTTTGTGCTTCGATGTATACAAACCGCAGATAAGCCAACGAAGACAGCCAAATACTGGTCAATCCACCGATCCATAGAGCGGACCTTAACCATTCACGCATGGCGGGGTTCATGTCCGTCTTCAACATCGAATGGCTGAGTGCTGCACTTCCGGCCCACGAGATCAGGCCAACTAACCAAAACACCAGGCTGGCAGGAACTATTTTCAGTTCGGTACAGAGGCGAATCCCGAGCATGCCGATCAGTGTTGCCGAAGTTGCTTGGACGACGGAATTGCCTGACCATCCAAGATTCAATTGACTCCATCGATCGAGTGCATTTCCGAACAGTTCACTTACGCGCGACGTGGAATCGATACTTCCAAGTACACAGGTCGCGACCAGCCAAAACCAGAGTCGGTACTCACCATCGTAGTCGTCTAACTTATGCCGGCGCAGTCGAAAGGTAAGTATCGTTGAAGCCAAGCACAGCAACCACAATTGGCTCGAAAGCCAGGCGCATAGGCTGCGTGGATGACTTGCGTACAGCAGCACTGCCATTGGGTGGTTTTGCCACTTGGATGGATAGACAAACAATCCGTAATGGCCAGCCAGTAAGAGTACCGGAATCAAGCAACTGACCACAATTGCTAGTATGAAAGATCGTCTTCGAACCGGGATAAGTTGCACCAATCGTTGCTGGCATTCACGGCGAACATTTTGGCTGTATCCGGGGTTGCGTTTGGGCGCAATCGCTTGATCATCTGCCTCCTCTGAACCGGTTCGTCGCGCGCGTGTTCGGTTGACCGTATTCTGGGAGAATTCGGTTTCTGCGGTGAAGGAATCGCGCATCAACCGACGACGACGGTCGGTTCGAGGATCTCTTGAAAGCGGCATTTTCGGATGGGCCCGCGTTAAAAACTAAACATCCGCCCAGCCAAAACGCATGCTGGAGACCAATTTACTCTTTCGCAGAAAATGGCCCCCCATGTCAAGGGAACCTAGCTCTTCTTGTCGCAAAAGTTAAGCTGGTAACTTTCGTATCGGGATGTTTTCGTTCCCGCGTCTTCCCATCCATACGGATATTCACCTATGTGCCAAAGCCGAATGGACGAATCCAGCACCACTTTGAATCCGCATTTTCGAACACGTTCCGAGAACGCATAGTCCTCTCCCAGATACCAGCTTCCTTCGTTCATTGATTTGATGAGAGGTTCGAAGAAAGGAATGACCGGCTTGCGGAAGTGTTCATTGCATACTGGCAGTTGAAGTTGCTCTTGCATCGCTTCGTAGACCTCGCGTCGCACATGGAGGAATCCAGTCGCGGCATATTGGATCTCTTCCAACCCACCCGATTTGCCTAACGCGAGACTAGTTTGATTCGGTAGCATATAGCTGGCAACGGCCAGCTGCCCCTTCTTCGCATAGAGGCCGGACACAAGCGGCAGATTGTGACTTCGCAACAAATCGACTGATGAAGGATCAAAAGCAATATCGGAATCAATCCACATCGTTTCTTCAAATCCATCGATTAACGCGTCGGTGGCCAACTGATTACGAGCTTGATCGATCGCCGCGTACCCGCCTACCCGCCATACTTGGTAATTCCGTCTCTCCAATTCACGTAGCGATCGATCACATTCTGGCAGAATATGTCCCATGTAGGGAACTAAGACGATGCAACGCGAAGGATCTAACGGAGCGTTTGGAGCAGAACGCGGCGCCATGGGCGCTTCGGCGTGTTTCGCAGGCAGTATCACCTGCGGGTCGCGGTAGCCACAGTATTCAAGCAATTCCAACTGCCCTTGATAGGTATTCAAGACCGCGTGCATATCAAAGATTCTAAATCGCTGCGGATACTTAGCGGCCAATTGTTGCGCCTTGGTGTAGTACAAGTCGTAATACGCACCCACGGACGACGAGCGGTCAGAGCCATTCATTTTGGGGTAGATTCGCGACCATACCGGATCCCGATACCATCCCGATTGCAGCGACTTACTCCAGTGATCCGTGGGCAATCGTTGATATGTGTCTAACCATTTGCAAAAGCTGTCCATCGTTTCATTTCGATCTCGTTTTAAGCAGATCATCGATGCAGTCGGAAACTGATCGAGAATTGCTTCCGTATAAGGCAAGTAGAATGACGCTGAGTCAGCGACGATTTCAGCGATGCGAGTGTCCGCAATTCGCTGCATACGAATGCTGGCCAGTTTGACTATTCCTAAACGATCGGATTCACTTACTTCGAATGAATTGGGCCAAGAAAGCAGCGGCCACTCCATGTGAGTGGCGGCGGTGTTGGATTGGCGATGTAGCAACCCGGCTAATGACCGTAAGCCCGATTGACCACAACCAAGCCCCAACAAAAATCTCTTTGAAGACGTATCCATAATTTGGCTCGCACAGGATTGCAGGTGACAACCCTAGTTAGTTGGATGCAAGGGCGCACAAAAAAATATCATGGATACTTCGGACTCGGGACAAATGTCTGCCCAATCCATTTCCCGTTTTGGGATTTCCATTAAATACCGAGTCCCCCACGCGGATCAAAGGTTTGCCCAACAAAGCATCAAGTCGGTTCGAGTAGGGCCGTAGATAGGGTGCGAACACAAATGGAGCCTCCCACTGTGACGGCGCGGTCACCTTGACTGTGCATCGCGATCCACTCCAATACTTGCCAAATGCGTGGATCAAAGGCGACTGGTCGGTTGGGCGCGGTGACAAACGCAGTCAGATCGGAAGTCTTTGGGAAGGTTGACCGCATCGATTCATATTCATCTTTTTTCAGGTTGATGATCAAAAGGACATCATTGATGCTAGGTTTCAAAAAAGCGGGCCAAACATAGAATCTGTTGTCTTGATTCAGCGGAGCGATGAACGCCAACAGCGGCTGATACAACTCGATAGGGACGCCAATCACTTTAAAGCTCGCCACCTTAATCCGTTGTCCGTTGTGGAACGGAGCGATCGCGTCGCCAATCCACATGGTCTCAATGTTTACTTCGTCCGGTGCAGTAGGGCAATCGACGCCAAACCGCCTAAAGCCACCACAGAAATGACGCGTGCCTCGATGAGTGAATGTAGGGGCCGTGGACAGGCCGCACGCTTGCGTCTTCCATGGGTGATGTCTGCGCAAATCGACCGCCAGAGGCGTCAAATAGGATGTCAACCTGAGAGTTCTCAAGGCAGGCTAAATTGGAGTTTTCCTCAAAAAGGAACTTTACGCCCAACTTCTTGCAGCTCAGCAAGAGCAATGTTTCATAAATGTCAATGGATACCCCCATGCATCCTTCATCGCCAACGATCGAAAGTAGATCCAGAATGTCGTCATCGATAACGGGAACGCAAAACAGCGAGTGGAATGAGGGTTGGCCATCGGCGAGAGTAAACGCGTTTGCAATGCGATCTGCAATGCGATTCTCAAGCACCAAAATACGGGCACGATCGCCTAGCGCTAGATTCAAGCTATTGGCAAGGGTCAATCCTACAGGGCCGGCGCCAATGATTACGATGTTTATTGTCTTGGATTGGAATTCCATCTCCACAGATCGAGCCAGATCCATTTCCTGATCATCAAAATAGGAGTCGGCGACAACTGCAGTGCACAGTCTGCGAGTCAAATCGGACAACAATCCGTAAAGTTCGATGGGCGAGACACAACTTGCTAGGTCTTCGAGCACCTGTTGAACAGAAAAATCTTCGATATGCGTTACCGATGATTCTAGCAGCACTGCTACGGATTGACCCGAGCCGGATTCCAGCGTTCCGTCGATGAACGGGCTGTCAAGTTGGCTGGCATACACCCATCCCATGAGTGCATGTTGTTCAAAGAGGTCGCCCGCTTTCATTTGCTCCAAAATGAACTTAACAACCGCTTCTTTGCTGTTGTACGCAATCCTGGATGCGGTAAAATCGCAATGCAACGCGGGCCCTAGCTTCGTCGGGAAACCGAAGTAAGATTTCTGAGAACATCCGTGCAGCAGATCTAAAGTCGCTTCTTGCAACCGCATCGTCGGCGATAATAATTGCCTGTTCAAGTGATAAGGGATACATCGACAAAGGCAATTCAAAGTAGCGCAAGAAAAGTTGGTTCGATTGGTCGGCGTTTGGTATGTTAGCAAACTTGCGAACAGTACAATAGTCTGACCTCTATGGCTTATCCATTCCAAGCGATTCCCGGTTGTCGGGTTGTTTGGATCTTCAACTTCAGCATCTATTCGAAAGATCGTCCGAGAAGTATGTCTAGCAAAATAATTGATTTGGCGTCGGATTTGTTGAAACCTCGTACGACAAAGTACCGTACAAGAGTTACCCGTTTCGGCAAAGCCATCCTGAACGTTTGTCAACAATTGCGCATTTGCTCGGATTAGTCTCGCCACCAATTGAAAAGTGCCGAGTGTTGGAAATCGGTTGCGCGTCGGGCGGAAATCTTTTGCCAATTGCCGATCGTTTTCCCGAGAGCGAGTTTGTTGGTATCGATCTATCGAGCAATCAAATTTCAGTAGGTCAATCGCTCATCAATGCTGCTCAGCTAAAGAACGTTCGTCTGATTGCCGGTGATATCCGTAACCTAGATTCATCGATCGGCAATTTCGACTACATAATCGCGCACGGCGTGTACTCTTGGATTCCAAACGATGCCCAAGATGCTTTACTGCGAATCTGTGGAACACGCTTGACCTCTAATGGTGTCGCATACGTAAGTTACAACACCTATCCAGGTTGGAGGATGCGGGGCATGGTTCGCGATATGATGGGTTACCATACCCGCACTCCAGGCAAACCTGAGGATCAGGTGCGCAAAGCTCGAGCTCTGCTGAATTTCCTGGCGGAATCCGTTCCCACCGAAGACAATCCCTATGGTCTGCTTCTAAATCAGGAATTACAGCAACTGCATGACAAGGAAGATTACTATTTGCTACACGAGCATCTGGAAGATGTAAACGAACCAGTTTACTTCTCACAGTTCGCCGAACGCGCCGCGTCTCACAATCTGCAATATCTGGGTGAAGCAGATTTCTCAGTGATGGCAATTGAGAATTTTGCCCCTAGTGTTTCTTCTATGCTGAAGACGATCGCCAGCGACATCGTTGAAACAGAACAGTACATGGACTTCGTGCGCAATCGAATGTTTCGGCAAACGCTGCTATGTCGTTCCGAGGTAAAACTGGAACGCAACTACACCCCGGATCGGACTTCGTGGACTTCATGTGGCATCGAATACGCGACCTCAAGAGCCAATTCGAAGTCTCTCGGACAATAGTCCCGTCGTTTTCGAATGTGGAAATTCAGTGACCCGAACAACGGACCCTCTAGTAAAAGCTGCGTTAGCGCACGTCGGCAGTTGTTGGCCAGCTTCAGTTCCATTCACCGAACTGGCGGCTGTCGCACGTTCATTGGTCAGCGGCCGGGCGGCCTTTGTCGATCCCACGGGAACGTCCTACGAAGCCAATCGACTTGGCGGTGCGCTGCTGCGCTGCTACGCGACTGGGCATGTAGAGCTTTCAACTCGCAGCAATCTATTTAGCGTGTCCCTGTCTGATCGCCCATCCACTACCGCATTGACTCGTATTCTGGCAATGCAACAACCTTTGGTAACCAATGCGCGCCATGAATCTGTCCAGCTAACCGACCTGGATCAGCGACTATTAACGAAATTGGACGGTACCGTTCAACGACAGCAACTGGTGGATGATTTGCAGGCGCTGATGCTGTCAGGCGGCCTGATGGTCCATCAGAATGGGGCCGTGGTTACCGATCCGCCGACCCTACGAGGGATTGCCGAGGAGGCAATTCATAGTTCCTTGCTCGGTTTCGCACGCCGAGCGCTGTTATCCGCGTGACGCGAAGCCACCTGCGCCTTTTTGCACTCGATATTCCATTTGGCACACCTCCGTTGACTGGACCGCTACCCATCTGCTATGCGGTTTACCACAAAAAATCTATCTCTTTGTGTGAAATCGGGAAGATTCTAGGAGGAATGAATGGCTTTGCTGTAGCCGTACAGGATTCGGTTCCTACTTAAAACGACAATTTTGCGTCGTTTTTTTCCTGCGAATCGTTGCAATTGATTTTTCAAGAGGCTACACTCTCGACCCTTGTCACACCTTTAGGTCGATTGAATTACACTCGCAACTACTAGATCATCGCCCAGGAACGCCCATGAAGATCTTGAAAAGCTGGTTTCGTCGTCTCAAGTCCTATCTCAAGTCACTTCGGCAACGCAAATTCAGAAGCTTGCTGGTTGAGCAGTTTGAATCGCGTCAGGTCATGGCAGGGATCAACGGAATACCGTTGGAAAACGTTTGGTTGCGAGCCGATGACAATTCCTTGGATACCCGTGCTGCGGCAAATGGAACGCTAGTAGGTGACACGAATTACGTGCCTGGCAGATTCGGATCGGCGTTCAACTTCGATGGTGTGGGCGACAGCGTTTCGGCGGCGAGTTTGACGAGCGTCAGTTCACCTACTGTCAGTTATACGTTTTGGTTCAGGACGAGTGTAACAACGGGAACTCCAACTTTGATCGGTAGACAATTTGCCGATGGAAAAGGTTGGGCAGTCTCTCTAGGTACGGATGGCAGTTTGAGACTACGTATCGATACGCTAACAACCGCCAATACGGTCGTAAGTGCAGGAACAGGACTGCGCAATGGCCTCTGGCATTTTGGCTCTGTGACGATCAATGACACAACCAAACAAGCAACAATCGCCGTCAACGGTGGGACAGCATCAACGGTCACGTACGCAGGTGCGTTCAGTGCTACTGGAGGCTTCTTTAGTTTAGCAGCGCCAGCGATAGGATCGACAAGCTACAGCGGCGCGATAGACGATGTTCGGGTTTTCAATCGAGTCCTTACGACGGCGGAGATTAGCAAGGTCTATTCTTCGCCCGGAAGCAGCACGATCTCGTCTCAGACGATTCTGGAAGGGGCGGTCGTTGGACCGTTGGCGTGCGGGATCGATGACCCCAATACGGCGACCACGAGTTTGATCGTAACGGCTACCTCGTCCAACACCACAGTTGTACCGAGCGCCGGAGTTGTACTCGGGGGAACCGGTGGTAGTCGTACGGTACAGGTAACGCCTTCAACCAATGCTGTCGGAACATCCGTTATCTCGCTGACAATCAGCGATGGCGTGAACTCTTTCTTGGAAACTTTTTCAGTTACAACGACCCCGGTTAATGATCCGCCTACCGGTGCGAATGTAACGAGAACATTTCTTGAAGATGCGGTCTACACGTTCGCAGCATCCAACTTTACGATGACAGACGCTTTGGACAGCCCCGCCAACACACTTGCTGCGGTGGTTGTGACATCTTTACCCAGCGCTAGTCACGGCACGTTAGCTTTGGCAGGTGTACCTGTGACTCTCAATCAAGTCATTACTGTCGCCCAACTCCCGTCATTGACATTCACGCCAGTTGCAAACCTCAAAGGTACCAACCTTGGCGCCTTTACGTTCAGAGTTCGTGACAATGGTGGAACGGCCAACGGTGGCATCGATACGGACCCTGTCGCAAGAACTTTTGCATTCACCATATCGTCGGTCAACGATGCACCGGTCGGAACCTCCTTTACACGCACGTTTCTTGAAGATGCGGTCCACCCTTTTGCATCGGCACATTTTGCCATTACGGACCCGCAAGATACTCCTGCCAACAGTCTACTTGCGGTCATCATCAGGTCATTACCCAATCCAGCCCACGGCGTGCTCACGCTTTCTGGAGTTCCGGTAACCGTAAATCAAGAGGTCGCCACCACACAACTACCATCGTTGGTATTTACTCCGGCCACCAATCTAAATGGTAGCAACCTTGGGGCCTTTACCTTCCAGGTAAAAGATGGTGGTGGTGTAGCGAACGGAGGAGTGGATACCGATCCAGTTACTCGAACTTGCGCATTCAATATTACTGCCGTAAACGACCCTCCGGTTGGTACGTCGGTTACCAAATCAATCAACGAAGATCAGACTTATGCGTTTGTTGCAGGTGATTTCCCAATTAGTGATTCCGCTGATGTGCCTGCGAACGTACTCGCGTCAGTTGTCATCACCAGCCTTCCCAATGCGGCACAGGGCACTCTTCTACTCTCTACTGCAGCAGTAACTCTGAATCAAGTTATCACTGTCGCACAAATACCGAATCTCAGGTTCGTTCCAACAGCCAACTTATCAGGTTCCAACCTGGGTCAATTTACATTCAAAGTTCGTGACAATGGCAGCACCGCGTCGGGAGGACTGAACACAGATCTTTTAGATCGCACCTTTGCATTTAACATCGCTGCTGTAAATGACGCTCCGCTTGGTTCTTCAGCAACGAGAACCATAGATGAAGATTCTTTTTACACCTTCGCGGCGGGCGACTTTCCTGTCACCGATGCATTGGATACTCCGGCCAACACATTGTCGGCTGTAGTGATAACTTCCTTGCCAAGCGCAAGCCATGGAACGCTAAACCTCTCCGGTGTTCCGGTAACGCTGAACCAAGTCGTAACACTTGCACAGCTACCGAGCCTGACCTTTAATCCCGTAGCGAATTTGAACGGTACTAACCTTGGTTCTTTCATTTTTAGGGTGCGTGACAATGGCGGAACGTTAAACGGCGGCATTGATACCGACGCAACGGCGCGGACCTTTGCCTTCAACATTAACGCAATCAATGACGCGCCGGTTGGCGCTTCCATAACCAAAACGATCATTGAAGACACAGTCTATACATTTGTGGCCACCGACTTTGCGATGACCGATCCATCGGATACGCCAGCCAATACGCTTTCGGAAGTGGTAGTTACGTCCTTGCCAAGTGCAAGCCATGGGGCGCTCCGATTGTCAGGTGTGGCGGTGACGTTGAACCAAGTCATCACACTCGCTCAGATTGCAAGTTTGACTTTCACACCTGTGGCCAACTTGAGCGGAACAAACCTAGGTACATTCAACTTTAGGGTCCGCGATAATGGCGGCACAGCCTCAGGCGGCATTGATACTGATCCAACGGCACGGACGTTTGCCTTCAACATCACTGGCGTCAATGATGCACCAGTTGGTGCGTCCGTTACCAGAACGATTCTGGAGGATTCGGTCTATGCTTTTGGAGCAGCGGACTTTTCAATCACGGATCCGCTCGATACTCCGGCCAACACCTTGTCGGCAATAGTGATTGCCTCCTTGCCAAATGCCAGTCACGGGACGCTGAACTTGTCAGGTGTACCCGTTACACTAAATCAGGTTGTTAGCCTTTCACAGCTTCCAAATTTGACTTTTACTCCCGTTGCCAATTTGAATGGTACCAACCGCGGTTCCTTTAACTTCAATGTGCAAGATAACGGTGGAACGACCAATGGCGGAGTAGATACGGACGCAATCGCACGCACCTTTGCGTTTAACATTACTGCTGTCAACGATGCCCCAGTAGGAACCTCGATTACGCGAACTTTTCTCGAGGACGCGGTCCATCCATTTGCTACAGCTCATTTTGCATTAACAGATCCATCGGACACACCAGCCAATAGCCTGTCCGCAGTGATCATTACATCCTTGCCCAATCCGGCTCACGGAACGCTCACGCTTTCGGGTGTTCCGGTAACGATCAACCAATCGGTGTCTGCGCCGCAATTGCCAAGCTTAGTATTTACTCCCGCCGCAAATTTGAATGGAACCGGCTTAGGTGCCTTTACTTTCAGGGTCAGAGATGGCGGTGGTGTGCTAAACGGTGGGGTTGATACGGACCCAGTTGAACGAACTTGTGTATTCAACATTACTGCAGTAAACGACCCACCCGTCGGTGCCTCAGCCACCCAAAACATCAATGAAGATCAGACGTATACATTTGCGGCAAGCAATTTCCCGATAACCGACGCATCCGATGTGCCTGCCAACGTGCTCGCCTCGGTGGTCATTACTTCGCTTCCGAGCATTGCGGCGGGCGAACTTCGTCTATCGGGTGCGCCGGTGACCGTCAATCAAGTGGTCTCAGTAGCTCAATTACCGAGCCTTACTTTTTCACCAGCGCTAAACCTAAATGGCACCAATCTTGGAAGCTTTACCTTCAAGGTACGTGACAATGGCGGGACTGCTGTCGGTGGCTTGAATACCGATCTTTTGGACCGTACATTTGCATTCAATATTGCACCGGTCAATGATGCTCCCGTCGGCGTATCGGTAACCAAGACGCTTTCCGAAGATACCACATACGCGTTTTCTGCCAGCGACTTCCCCATTTCAGACCCGCTGGATGTTCCAGCCAATGGACTTTCTGGAGTGACGATTGTCAGTCGCCCAAGCGCATCACATGGTGTCATTCGATTGGCAGGCGCGCCTATCTCTCTCAATCAAACGATTGCGTTGGCAGATTTACCCAACTTGGTTTTCACGCCAACGACCAATTTAAATGGACCAAGCCTCGGCAGCTTTACATTCAGAGTGGTAGACAATGGAGGGACTGCCAACGGAGGCATCAATACAGATCCGATTGCCCAAACATTTTCATTTGACATCTCTCCGGTAAACGATCCGCCAACTGGGACCGCTGTCACTAGGACCATTCTTGAAGACACAACCTATGCATTTGCTACAAGTGATTTCCCGATAACGGACGTGCTAGATACTCCCGCGAATGCTCTTGCGGCAATTGTCATTTCCTCGTTACCCAGCGGTAGTCAGGGTGCATTAACTCTTGCCGGAGTTGCCGTTACAGTAAATCAAACAGTGCTCGCCACTCAATTGTCTTCGTTGACCTTTACTCCAGCGGCCAATTTGAGTGGCAACAACCTGGGATCGTTTACGTTTAGAGTTCGTGATAACGGTGGCACAGCCAACGGTGGCTCGGATACTGATCCAATTGCCAGAACCTTTGCATTCAACATCACGCCAGTAAACGATCCTCCGGTCGGTACGTCTGTCATGAGAACCTTGAATGAAGATACAACCTATACGTTCGCTCCGAGTGACTTTGGGATCAGCGATCCATTGGACGTACCTGCTAATTCCCTATCTGCAGTGGTGATCACCTCTCTACCAAACGCTAGCCATGGAACATTAAGCCTGGCAGGCGTACCAGTAACAGTGGATCAAGTTGTTACAGTTGCCGAGATTCCGAGTTTACGATTCGTGCCGGTTGCAGATTTGAATGGTAACAGCTTGGGTGCGTTCCTTTTCCGAGCGCGCGACAATGGCGGCACCGCAAACGGTGGTTCTGACACAGATTTGGTGGCCAAGACCTTTTCGTTCAACGTAACCGGAGTCAATGATGCGCCGGTAGGTACGACAACGACCAAGTCGATACTGGAAGGTGCGACCTATACATTTTCGGCCGCTGATTTCGGATTCACCGATCCCAGAGATGTTCCGGCCAACGCCTTTTCTGCAGTCCGGATTGCTTCGTTACCAGCGGCCAGTCACGGGGTGTTGCGATTGGCTGGTGCAACGGTTACCGCTAACCAGATGATTTCCGTAGGGGCGATTCCGCAGTTAACTTTAGCGGCTGGTGCTGGCTTGGTGAGTGGTGTGGTTGGGGCGTTTACCTTCCAAGTTCAAGATAACGGTGGAACGGCAAATGGTGGCGTCGACTTGGATCTAACCCCCCGAGTCTTCAACTTTACACCCATTCCGATCAACTCGGCACCACAGGGAACTTCGTCCACAATCAGCATCCTGGAAGATAACTCGCATGGCCTGGCGGCTGCAGATTTTGGTTTCAGTGATCCGCTGGACACGCCTGCCAACAGCATGATGGGCGTTTACATTGACAGTGTTCCGGTTGCGTCGCAGGGACGTTTGATGCGTTACCTTTTCGGAACATCTACGCCAATCACTGCTGGTACTTTTCTGACGATGGCGGAGTTGCCCAGTGTTCGATTTGTTCCAGCCCAGGACTTTAATGGCAATGGAGTCGGCCAGTTCTCGTTCCGAGTGCGCGACAATGGTGGCACGGCCAATGGCGGTGTAGATACCGACCCAATCAGCCGCACTTTGCAGTTCAATATTGTCCCAGTCGATGAACCACCAGATGGTTGGAATCCCGGCAATCCAGTTGACCCCGATGCAGAAACGGCCGCAGTCGTTCCACCTCACGGTGCATTCTTTTGGGGAATCGTACCATCGATTGAACCTCCGATAGCCCAGCCAACACAGGGCGAAGAGATCACTTACGATGGTGGACATGAGATCCTGGTTGCCCCCAACGGCTTTGCCCGTGCTTCAATGGCGCCTAATCGACGATACCAACCACATATTGGAGCGGTTGATTTCTCGCTGGTCGATACCGATCCATCATCCTACACGCTAATTGTTGGCGGTCGAACATTTACCATTACGGATAGCTGGACTTGGTCGGTCAATGTCGAGAACCCGGTATTAGGTACATCGAATTGGTCTTACGACGAGTACTATCACTATACTTACACAGGTACGGCAGCTTGGACACAAGCCGATGGTACCGTCTACACGGCCGCCATATCCGGCAGCTATGTCTATGACTTCCATGGAACCGGCCCGATCAATCTCTCAACCAGTTCGTTTCACTTGCTGGAAACTCGCACGGATAAATCGGACTTTGAATGGGAATTCAATGGCACCAGTGAGAACCCCTACGGCATAGAGACTTTTCACAAAGATGGCGTAGAAGGCGGTCAGCAGAATTATCAATTGAACGTGACCGGTAATCGCACGACTACGGCTGGTGTTGTCTCGAAAATTGAGGCATACGACTACGCTCTGTCTGCCTATACCAAACATGATCGCTATTCATTCCGAACCGAACCGGTTCGAGGTGGATCGCGAAATACGGAGGTCTTTGATGACGAGCTTCGTCAGTGGACCTACAATTCGCTCATTCACAAACCAGATATTGGCGGCAAGAAGAGCACCAACGAAACCTTCACTTATGTCTTGGACAAAGACAACGATGTAGATGAGATCATTACGTCTTTGTACTCATATACCGATAAAGTTGCGGGTGTAGCAACAACCACAACAGTCAACAAAACCGAGACAAACAATACTCACATTGCAATCGACTATACGCTCCAGGGCACGCGGGCCGTTGACACCAAAGGTGTAACCAGTGTCACGCAGAATTACGATCATCGAAGAGAGCGTGATGACATTATTGGTTTGGTATCGACACCATCCAAGTTGATTGTTGATAAGAGCACGCCAGGAGCCTATGCACGGTCCTTGACGACGGGAATTATCAATTCGACAACGACCACCCAGCATATTCGGCACGGTATTGCCTCACGTCAGGTGAATCCGTCCAAGAGTCAGTTTAAGTTAAACTACACGACCGATATGGATATGGCGACCAAATGGATTACATCTGCGGTCAATGACCTAAAAGCTCATGACGCCAGTACACCCGGAATTGTTACCGATTTGACAAACTACGTGACTGTCGCCCAATCAGGTCTAACTACCTTTGACATGGGAGTAAAGGGAAGTCGCAGTCGCAATGGAAGCAATCACACTTCATCGGCGACTGCATCTTCGAATACGAAAACGGTTGGCAGTGGAAATGACACGAGTATTGGTCGTACCAGTTCAACGGGTGCGAGTTCGACGGCCAATAGTTCGTCCACGACCAGTTTTACCAGCAATCAAAGCGGAACTGGCATGTCCATGTGGACCAATACCGCATGGCGGACGGGAACATTAGTGAGCGGAGAGTGGGTGACCGATAACGGTTCGTCCTACATGACCACCGAGTCGGGCACCGACAAATTCGACCGCAAGTCAAACGCCACGTCCAAGGAACGGACTTTTCCAACGGCGGGTGTCGTTGAAACCAAGGAGCAACATCTTTCGGAAGTGAGTTCAGGCAATGGATTCTTTGCCGGAACCGCCAGCGGTATGGCAAGTAGAATCGCTGGGGCCTATACCTCCAGCGATGTGGCTGTCGTCAACCAGCAAGGGACAGAGAAAGGCGCTTCGAGTTCTACGACCTGGGTTACACGTACGGACAGTCGCACCACTGGCAAGGTGGTCAACTCGAATGGCACTGCGAAGCTAACGTCCAACTGGAATTCAAAGTCCAAGGGCGACTACCACCTCAATGCGACAGAAATTGCAGGTATTCGCAATCGCGACGAGGACACCAAAGTCAAGGAAAATGGTGTGACAACGAGCGTCGACACTCGGAGCGGGTTTTCCAATACTCAGGAGATCGAACCGCTGCGATACTCAACGGCCGATGCACGAGATAAATCCAATCGCAATTCCACAACGACTTGGTCCGTTGATAGCCACGACCACAAGCATTTCAATACGATCACAGGTTCCAAAGATACGACATCCAAGATTGAAGTTGCCAATTCAGTCTATACACTCAGTGGCAGCCTCAAGCAAAAGTCCTACACGAACGATCAGACTACGGCTGGCTTGACGGCGATCTCGAAATCGACTGTAGATTCCTCGTGGACAGGCAACGGAACTGGCTCTGCCACCGATACGAAAGAAACGAAAACGCAAACCAATATGGCCTTTTATAGCCGTACAACTTCTGCGTATTCGGCTAAGGACAATGGAACGAACAAATCCAAGGCAATCAATGACAACACCGTAGATGGAACTCAAGTGTTAGGTACGGGCCACACTCGCAGTACCGATTCCGAGGCCCACTACACCGAGAATAAGGCTGGGGTATTCACTACCACGGAAAATACATCATCGGTGATAGAAACAATTGGAACGACAACAACAAAGACGGAAAGCTACAGCGCAACTAGTAACGAGAAGGGCACATTAACTGGAACGCGTAAGGACAAAGCCGTAGTCATCGAGGTCGACAATCCAAACCCGAAATACAAGATGAGTTCTACTACCAAGTCGAGCTCCAGTAGCATCTACGCGGGTGTGTACACGTTGGCAACAGAAGATTTAGCGAATCTCTATGCCGACACAACAACCGATTCATCAAGTCAAATGTGGCGCACAGACAAAGGTGGGTCTAAAGGCAAATCCGACGTCAAGTTGACCAGTTCAAAGAGCGATGCCCGCGGCGCCACAGGTTTCGATGTCAACTACTCTGGCACAGCGCCTCAGTTGTTCCAAGGCACCGTCACTACAAGCAGTGGAATGACACATGACAAATCAAAGAGTTTCACCAAGTTTGCATCCACCGACTACGCGTCCGAGACCAATAGCCGCTCTAACGTACGCAACTCGATAACCGAGTCGACTTCGGTAGAAGACACGACCGAAAGCTCAACCTTCGAACTTGATTCGACGGTTACAAAGAGTCAGCGAAGCTCCTCCTTTACTTCAGTTCCATACTACTCGAGTCTGTCCACTACGGTCGACACGGCGACTTTATCGCGGAAAGGTGGCGGAAAGTCGATCTCGCATGACACTTCCTTTGACCGGGTTGTCAACGGTATTCGCATCGCAACCAAGTCACATGATGCAACTGGATCTGGAAAGCACACGAAGGACGACCAAAATCGCTCACGAATGGAAGTCAAGAATTCCACCTCCAAGACGCCCGACATGGTGACAACGTCCCAGTCAACGGCAACTTCTACATTTACCAAAAATGGAACCAGCAAGTATAAATACGCAGAAACGTCGACCTACGCGCTTTTCGCGGATGCGACTACAGAGAAGTTCTCTGCGAGCGCTCGTGATGAAGAGGGAAAGTATAACGACAAGACAGTCAACACTGGAACCGGCAATGATACTCGCAAATCCACACAGGATACTTATGTGAGTGGAGTGGGTACGGTTAAGAAGTTCTCGGAAGTCAAGAGCTATACGACCACGTCGACTATCAAGAACGACAATGTTGGGTACAAGTCCCATCAAGATGATTCATACCAGAGTTGGCGTAATGCGAGTTTTGTATCTAGTTCCCTCGACACTTACGACGAAAAAGGAGATCGCTCCGAAAAATCGTCGAGCTTGTCTACCGTGGACTTTAAAGATTATGGACATACCAAATCCAAGATCCACCAAACTCAATACAGCACTAATTCAATAAAGAATAAGTCACACGGGAAGTTTTCGTCCAAAACTAGCGCCGCTGTCAATGATTCAACTGCGGGCGGACGTCACTCAACGGAAAGTGATCGCTTTAAGCTGAATGCAACCGTAGACTACAACAAGAGCAAGACGACCAACATAGGCGACATAACCGATACGACGAAGCTGGAGAGTATCGGAATGAAAACAACCAGTCATTACGAGAGCACGGAGACCAGCAATGGTTCTGGAACATCGAAAGTCTTGTATGTTTCGATGGTGACCGATGGCGTTCGGAGTGGATCGAAAAGCGAAACTACCAATATCAACGGCAATTTTGGTTCGACCGGAAAATCCAAATCCGTTACAACTCGCATCCAATCGTACGATGTGACCAAAGAAAACTATACCAAGTACGGTGTTGCTCCCGGTACGCGCTTCGTATTTGACTGGATATCGACCACAACAAAAAACGACACCGCTTCCGGCCTGTTTGCAACAGTCGATCGTATTTTTTTTACGCAAGTCAGTAATACGCAGACAGAAAAAGATGCATTTTCATCTCGCGAAGAAACCTATGCGACCGCAACCAATTGGGTGAAGGTGAAGGGTAAAACGAATGATAAAATCATCGAAATCAAGTCGGGTCATACAATTAACGAGTCATCGATTACAGACAATAAGACGACCATTACGCTAAGCTGGACTAGTCGCGATACAAAGCACTCTAATGTCAAGCAAAACGCGGGGCAAACCAACAGCCTAGCTGAGACGAGCACTTTTCTTGATCAAACCAAGGTCCTGACGTGGAATGACTCGACAAAGAAGAATTCCAACGGCGATGCGAAAACCCAAGGACATGCAGTATTGACATCTAAGGGGCATGACAAAACCACCTCGATTGGGACCATCACTTACACGGATCTTTCTAATTGGAAAACTTCGTCGACCAATGGTGCTGCCCCGTCGAAAGTCGGTACCTCAAAGACAACTGCTATCGGAGGTGGCTCAGGCACGTGGGACGACCTTGATCAAAACTTGATTTCGCGAACAGTCTCGATCCTGCAAGACACCTTCACCTATGACACCAAGGATGCCAAGACTGACAAAGGGAATTTTTCATTTTCAAGCAATCGATCTCGTACGCATTCCATCGATGCCAATGGAAAACACTCCTATAACAAAAATGTTGGTTATGTCATATCCGATCGCAACGGCAAGACTTCTGAAACACGCACACGCAGCAAGTCCATTACAACTTCCGACAGCGGTTCTAGCACCAATTCTGTCTGGACAACGACCAGCACGATCAGCCACAGCGTCGAACGCGGTACGAAGGGCAAGCAGGGACGTCATGAAAAGGCAATGCTGACCCACGACAAGAATGGCGCTGTCATTGAAACCCTTGTTGCGGATCGTCGTTATAACCAAGAGGGAACAACTCGCGTCGAAGGACGAACAACAACGGTCGTTAGGGGCACAGCATATTCGTACGATAGCCGGACTGAATACAGCAAGACTGTCGATGGGAAAAGTCGGGCAGCAACTCGCTCACGAAACGAGGTGGTCGACATGGGTGTTACCACCATCTCTGATATCCTAGCCGATAAACTGACTACGAAACACTCGTCCATCTTCAAAGTGACGGACGCGTATGGCAAGAGCAAAGACACCAATAGCACTAAGAACGTCCACGAGGTAACCAGTACCAGCACGGATAACGGTCAAAAATATAAGTATGTGGTCTCGAAGAAGTTATATGTCGACGACGTTTCCAAAGGCAAGTTTGTTCGACCAGACAATATTTACGAACACACCAGCTATTCGATGTCTGGTGATTTCAACTCATGGAATACTACAAACAAGGTTCGAGACTTCCGTGTAAGAACCGAAGAGCGCAAGACAGGCTCGTCGAAGGTGAACGTCACAGTCGATCATGTCCATTTCCGTGACTACAACCGCGTCGTGGTTAGCAAGGATAGCGGGACCGTGGTTGGTTCTACCAGCGGTTCGGGTTCAGGCTCAGGCTACACCGGTGGATCTGGTAGTGGTTCGGGCGGATCATGGAATAACACTTGGACATTGACGGAACGTACCTTTATCGATCACCATACCCTCGGGAAAGGATACACCGACCCGTCTGGCGGAACCGGAAGCGGTTCTGGCGGGACGGGCGGGGGAGGCTATCCATTCAATCCTTATGTTGGCGACTTTACGGGGGAAACATTCACAGGAGAATTTGTTCCCGGAGTAACGATTACAAGCTTTACCGGTAGCACCAAGGTCAACTATTCCAAGGGATTCGTTCAGACTTGGAATGATACCGGGACGTTTACCGGGATGCATTCAACGAATTCTGGAAGTAGTTCCTCAGTTTATGGCTGGAAAACCAACGGCACTTACAGCCTAGAAAGCCCAACGGGCCAAGTTCGCTACACGGGTACCGAAGGCAGTTTTTCGAACAGCAACGACAATACGAGTGATGCGGTCGATCGCTTGTTGCAACTCAATTTGCATCCCTACTCGCCGCAATTTGGAAGTTACAACTGGGATTCTGTGCTGTACGACGGAGTTCGCTCAATCAGTGATGCGTGGCTGTGGGTTCAAGATACGGCATCGGCTTTTGCCAGCGAATTGATCCTGGCCGTGTTTGATCCAGGTGGGGCATACGCCTATTACGAGCCGATCATTACCGATGCGGTGAACAGTTTCTTGAGTTCCGCCGCAGGCTTCATCGACGGATTCTTGGACACCATCAACCCAGTTGACTATTGGTGGTCGATTCCCAACATCGGCCCGATCGAAGGCTACGAGTTTTCCTACACGGTGGGGTACGTTGGTGGAGTGGTTACTGGAGTTGGAGTCCAGATAGCCGCGTCGTTCGTCAGCTTTGGAGCAACATCCGGCGCATGCGCGGCATCGATCATTAAGCTGACGTTGATGGCAGGCAAGGCCTTTACCGTGATCGATACAGTTTCTTCGGTAGCCTCAGGTATACACAAAGCCTATAAACTTGCTACCAGCAAGGATTCGATGTCGGGCTGGGGGACGGCCGGCGCGATCGTGGATATTGGGTTGAGCTTTGCGCCCGCGATTGGCGCGATTGGTGGCAAGCTGGGCCAGAAATTGAACGGGGCCGACTTCATGAAGATTGGCGGCTGCTTTGTGGCTGGCACACCAGTTCATTTGTCTGCTCCTATCGCAGCCTCGACGGTGATGGAGTTGGCACAGGTGGGTGCTGCATTGGCAGTGGACGAATTCATCATGGGGGGAAGCGCGGCAAGTTTCCCAACGCCTATTGATCAAGTGCCATTGGGCGCACGCATAAACAGTTCCAATCCGCGCCCATGGGAAATCGAATACCGATTCCCAGAGCTAGTTGAAGGCGATTGGCGAGCCGTACGTGCCGAGGTACAGCGATCAGACGGAACAACCATCGAGGTAGAACTGCTGCGACCGGTTGCGTGGCTAGAGCAATTCGGGTTTGCATTGGGACGTGAATTCCCAATTGAAGTCGAAGAATTGCAGTTGTCCGGTTCCGCCAAGGTACTGGATATACAACCCTGTCCACCGATATCGGAAGGGAGTGGCAATCTAGTCACAGGACGATTTGTCACACGCAATGCACAGAATATCGCTCACGTTCGTCTATCTGATGGAACAGTGCTTTCAGGAACCGATGTTCACCCAGTTTGGTCGCTTGATCGCGGTGATTGGGTGGCGTTGGGTGAGTTAGAGGTTTACGAATCGATTCAGAGCGAGCATGGCTCTCTCTACGTCGAGTCCGTCGAGTTCGACCGTAATCCGGTAGACGTATTCAACATTGAAGTGGACGTTGAGCACGTTTACCAGGTTGGCGACTCGGGCGTTTTGGTGCATAATGCCAACGGAACAGTCTGTCACTCACTGGCTAGAAACGATAAGAGGCTGCTAGGTTTCCTAGTTAAGGCTGGAGGGACTGCTACCGGTAATACGCCACACCATTTGATTCCTGTTTCCCTCGTTAATGGTAAGCAACTCAACACCTTTTTCAAGAAAGCACAAAAGGATGGCTGGGACATTAACGGATTGGACAATGGCCTATTGTTAAACAATACGACTCGTCACGTGAATAGTCATCCTAGGTACAATAACTACGTGAAGAATAGATTGCTTGCCGAGATATCAAGCCGGGGTGGTGTCAAAAGTCTGAAAGCCGGAGAGGCGAAGCAGATCCTAGATGACCTTGCCAGTGAAATGAAGGATTTCTTGAAGAGCACGCGCGGAGACGTCAATCTACTGTTTGTCTGGGTTTATGTATAAGGTTGCCTTTTATGCCTATTTCCGATCCATTTATTGCCAAGCCCTGCAAGGCGGCTCCAAATTTAAGAAAGTTGACGTTACAGGATGCAAAGGCCGCATGTGAAAAAGTTTGGCTAGAATTCTTTAGCCGATTACAGTCCTACGCAATCGCAGCGGAGCCTATTGATCTGGCAATATGGGAGATTCATGCACTTTCCTGCCGCGTAATGTGTCGTCCTGGTTCTAGTTATCGTGATGAGAACGATCCCGCACGCGAAGCGCCTGGCATGATTTTCTTTCTTGCTAATGCGTTTGAACAGGAGATGCGACGTATTTTAATTGCCACATGTGACGGCGAGCTAACTCAGAAAGAGGGTGATCGGCAGTTAGCCGAAATAGAAAAAGAGTTTTTTGACTTGATTAGTACTGCGGTACTAGACGCATTTGAATCACCCGTCATTCAAAAACGGTTCACCGCCTGTCCGACAGCCTTCAAACAGTTCAGCATTTTTGTGACGCCAAACGACGAGGGCTTGGATTCCAGCAAGCTAACGTTGATTTGGAAGAACAAACTTGGGCTTACGGCGGAGCAGGTGCGTGAGCAAGCGATCCAATTGAGCAGAGGTTCCGCTAACAAAAGGGCGGTCAAGAAATCGCCCGCCAAGTTGCTTGCCGAGGGCCGAACCAAAAAGGAAGCCAAAAAATTACCCGCGAAGAAGAAAACATCTTCAAAGAAGTCTAGTGCTGGAGCGGTTGTTAAGAAATCGGCGACTCGTAAAGCGGTAAAGAAAATCAAGAAGGCAACGAACATCAAAAAGAAGCCTAAGAAGTAATCATGGTTTCGTCTGATGCAGTCGATGAGAAATGGGCGAACTACAAGCTACAGATCATAGAGCAGCAGCTTGGCCCGCAACATGATACGGTGATGCACGCGATCATTCCGTACGCGGTCGGTGGCGGTTTGGACTTGTATTACTATCCTAAGTGCCCGTTTGGTACGGCTATCGCTACGTTGGAGTTGTCACCACAACCACGCACTGGGCCGGCCAATGACTTCTTTGCTGCGTATGAGTGGGCAATGTTTACCCACCATCCCATGCAATTGGATGAAGCGTTCGACGAAACAACAGCCTTCGGCCGTGCACACACGAACATCCAAGCAATACTTAACGTCATGGCTCCTTATTCGGAACAAGCCAGCCTCAATCCGTTTGAGACGTGTGAATTTCCCGCCGAAGCTCAGGGACTGGGAGGTAAGTGTTTTGTGCTCGATGCGCTACACAAGGATGAAAGTCGTCGACTTCCCTTTGGCTTAATGGTCGTTATCGAGATCTTTCGAAGCGAACTGGAATTTGCTCGACAGCATAGCACTGCGGAACTTATTGCCTTGCTCAAAGACAATCACATCTATCCGTGTTCCGATCTCGATCGTCGCCCAGTTGATCTCGTCTAAAGCGTCACGAATCTGAATCACGAATAATCTGTCCCACGAAGACTCCAGTGTATCCCTGCGATACTTAGGTGCATGATATTTATGCTCATGAAACTTATTTGCACGGCGACTTATTCGGATGTGTCGTCA
This sequence comes from Ottelia alismoides, assembly GCA_037367405.1. Lineage (NCBI taxonomy): Eukaryota > Viridiplantae > Streptophyta > Magnoliopsida > Alismatales > Hydrocharitaceae > Ottelia > Ottelia alismoides. The sequence goes on from JAZKJV010002101.1 coordinate 166,922, forward strand.
TGATCCTGCTCTGGTTCGGCCCATAGTTGAGCTGCGCCTTCATCATCAATGTGGACATGGATTATGTTGGCACGACAGCAAACTGGGCAGTCCTCCACATACGACTGGTTTGAGCCTTCTGTAACGTCGATTGGTACCACAATCTCTTCACCGCAAGCGTCACAGATGTAACTGGCCTCCTCTTGCGACGAAGGTTCGCTATCGCCTACAGCGTTGTTGGTCTTTGCGTTCGAAAGCTCATCGATCCATGGCACTTGCTCACCTGAAGCTAACAATTGGCAAGCCCACAGCATGACCGACAGCGACTCGTCATCTGCCAGCCGGTGATCCCTGCCAATTTCGATCAGAGCTTCACTTCGCAATCCACTGTTGATAATCAGTTCCTGAGAGTCAGAAAACGGGATGACATCGTCTTGGCGTGAATGCAAAACGATCGTGTTCGCTTTGACCTTTGTCGCGTCGCCCCAGTTCTTCCAAGCTGGGCACAAAAGGACCAAGGGAGTGTCTTTGGCCTCGATGTTCATGGCGACCGCGCCTCCGCGAGACGAGCCAACGACAACGTCCGGCTGGTGTTGATCAAACTGAGACTGAGCCGTTCGGACCGCTGCTTGAAAATCATCGTCGTCCAGTGCCGGATTAATGACTTCATGGCCGGCGTCTTTGAGGAAAGTCGGTTTGACGCCGCCTACGACGCTGTGCCAACCATGTAGGAACAGAATTCGCATTTTCCTGAATTGCATCCAATTGATGGCTCGAGACGGTAAATGCCCGATTTTAGCGGGGTTACAGACTTAAATGTCTAAGCCAAAGAATTTTTCTCTGCACCCGCGCAGTATCCGCTCCCGGGACTCGTTTACTAGGTGAATACGTCAAATTCTAGCAAACATCCCGAGGTAAAAATGTCCAGAAATACCTGCGAAAAAACAAGAATGCACCGTTCCCTGCGACTTGAGACCGTAGAAAAACGAGAATTGATGGCCGCCGACATGACTGGCTCCGTACTCCAAAATCAGCCGCCGATCGAGATTTCGGCCCAAGAACAATTAGTCCTCGAACTGGTTAATCGGGCCCGCGCGAATCCGACGGCCGAATCGGCTCGACTCGGAATCGAACTCAATCAAGGGCTAAGCAACTCGGCGATCTCGGCGACTCCCAAACAACCACTTACACCCAATGCGGCCCTGAATCGCGCCGCAACGGCCCATACACAGTCTATGCTTGCGGAAAACTTCTTTGACCATACAGGACGCGACGGCTCCACTCCGTATGACCGCGCAAAGCGAGCCGGTTACCCAACCGGTGCCGCAGAAAACATCGCCGTCCGATCTTACTGGGCGAATCAAGTTGACGAAGCTGTTGCTGCATCACACGACATGCTCTTTCGAAGTCCTGGTCATCGCATGAATCTGATGAATGACCAGATGCGAGATTTCGGGATTGGCGTCGCGACCGGCAACTACACCTTTACCAGCGGCAATTACCCAGTGGTGATGACAACCGAGAACTTTGGCCGCACAACTGAAACCTCCCGATCGATAACGGGTGTTATCTACTCAGACAAAGTTGTTGACGACAATTTCTACACGATTGGTGAGGGAACAGCCAACATCACCGTGATTGCTGAGCGATCAGATGGCATTACCTTTCAAACTTCGACGGGAATTTCGGGTGGTTACTCACTGAAACTTCCCCCAGGACAATACACATTGCGAGCGGTCGATACCGCTAACCGCCAGTCGGCGGATATGGGCAAAGTAACTCTGGCGGAAAACAATGTCAAAGTGGATGCTACCGCTGAGCAGTTTCGTGCAATGCCGCAAAACGATGATGTGACCGTGGTGACTCCACCAGATGATAGTAAATTTGATTGCAACTCCGATGGTAGCGTCACCCCCTTGGATGTTCTACTTACCATCGAGCATATCTCTCGCCCTGGTGCCAACTACGATCATGCCTTTGATATCAACGATGACTCTTTCGTTACACCGATTGATGCTTTGCTCTTGATTGAGCATCTCAACCTCAGCAACCGTAAAGGAAGCGTTTCGGCACCTGTCGCCAATTCGAAAATCGCTGGCGCGGATGTCGCTGGTGGTGAAAGCGTGGTGATCGATGCCGAGCTCGAAAAACTGAAGAAAGATGCCGTCCAACAGGCCAGCCAATGGTTCACCAGCCAATTAACTACGGAAGTTGTCCGCGCAAAGTCGGTCGTCTGGAGCAACGCTTCACTAGACCTGTCGACCCAACCATCCCTACAAGTCATCACCCCAGGTTACCAAATCATCGTACGACATGGCACAATCCTTCTGGAATACCGGGCAGCCAAAGGCGGTTCCATTCGTTACGCTGGATATGCCAACGCATCAGACTATCTTGCTGATAGTGGCCGAGGATGCTGTCCATGGGACATCGATGCACCATGTCTGGTTGCCATCGATGAGGCAATTAAGGATTTGACGGAAAACTTCCACAATTCCGCTAACTGACAATCCAAGAACGGTTACTACATTGACTTTTGACTTTACCAATTCGACCATCATGTCCGTACTGCTCGGCGTTGCCCAACAAGATCAGACGCAGCGCCGAGCACAACTGGAACGATTTGCTCTTCAGTACACGCAACCACTGGTAACATTCCTTTGTCGAACAAAGCGAATCGAGCTAGAACAGGCAGAGGAAATTGTCCAAGACTTTTGGCTTGCGAAGCTGATTCTGCCGCCACCAGATCAAACGATCGCGGCGAAATATCTGGAACGAATGAACGAACGCCCCTCTTCGCCTTCTGGGGCCTTTCGTCGTTATCTGATGCGATCGATTGGCCATCACTTCTTGGACAAAATGCGAAGGAACAAGAATGCACCCGCAAGTCTGGATGCGATGGAAGGTTTCGACGCGGTCAGTGAACAAGATTGTCAGACCTTTGATGGCGCTTGGGCCAACTCAATACTCAGATCTTGTATCAACGATGTTCACCAAGAGTGTCTTGCAAACAATCAGACTTCGATGTGGAATCTGTTTTGTTCGCAGATCATTCTGCCAAAACTACGAGGCACGCCGCCTCCTGGATATGCGAGCCTGGCGGCGAAGTTTCACTTTAGTGATGCGAAATCGGCAGCAAACGCGGTTCGTACGGTCATACGAAAATTTCAAAGTCATTTGAAAGCCCGTGTTACCGATTATTTGCCCGTCGCATCCGTCGAAGAACTGACACACAGCGTGGAACAAGAATGTGGCGATATTCTTGATTTGCTGTCCAAGCCGGGAGCACTCGACAGCAAGTTATTCGAAGATTTTCTCCAAAACACGGAACCTGACGAAGTGAATTTCACCGAGTCATTTGCAATGGGCGACTCAAAAACCAATAGTCCATTTTTGGTGGACCCTTCGCGAAGTTTATACTCGAATGACCAGGATTATCGTGCTCGTTGGAATCAGTTACTTGCCACTCCCATCAATCAGTGGCTCGCGTCCCACGCCGAGTCCAGTGACACGGACACGAAAGCAACTTTCGCTGATTTGACTCTTGGGCAAGTGCTTTCCATCGATCTGTTATTGTTGATCCGCAATACGGCGAAACGGTTGGCCCGCGACGAGCAGGACGAGCCCCAGGTGATACTTGCTACGCTATACTTGGCGTCTATCGCAAGCGGCAAAAGGAACCACGCGACGCTGTTGACCGCTGATCCACCGGATAAAATCCTGCGTCGCGCAGACCAAATCCTAAAGTACCCTTGGCTCGATACGAACACCCGGGATCTTTTGATACGCTTTCAAGCCAGCCTGCTGGAATAGATCTTCCTATTCGACGAACTTTGGAATCGGTTACGTCGTTAGAATTTACAAGTAGAACAAGATCAAGGTACAAAAACGAACTGAGAATGAATACGCCCGCGAATCACCTTACATCAATCAGCAAGTTTCTTAGTCTGGTGCTTCGGCATCAACCCCAGGTCGTAGGTATGCAGCTCGATGCAGAAGGTTGGTTACCAATTGACCAGTTGATTGAAAACGCCAATCGCAAAGGTAAGAATCTATCGCTAGAGTTGATCCATGAAGTAGTGTCAACTTGTGAAAAGAAACGCTTTGCGCTAAGCGATGATGGCTTGATGATCCGAGCCAATCAAGGGCATTCGGTTGCAAATGTCGATCTGAAACTGGTACCAGTAACGCCACCAAGCTATCTCTATCATGGGACCGTCGCGGCTTTTCTGGACGGCATTCGCAAGAAAGGGCTGCTGAAACGATCGCGCCATCATGTCCATTTGTCATCAGACGTTGAGACCGCGACTAAGGTAGCAGCCAGACGAGGTGTACCAGTAATCTTGACAATCCAATCGGAAGCCATGCATCAGCGTGGTTTTGAATACTTTTTGTCTGCCAACGGAGTTTGGCTGACAGACCACGTTCCGCCGGAGTTCATTCAGTATCCGGACGTGGATCACGGGTACCTGACCACAGCAAATTCGGGACGCCTTGAAGCGATGGCGTCATTCTTTCCGCAGGATCTTCTCCATCGCTTTGCCCTTGGCCAGTTCGTCGACCAACTTGTCCAAGTACCGAACCTTTTGAGTCAACGGATTTTCAATCTCTTCGACGCGATAACCGCAGATCACACCTTTGATCAGGCTAGCATTTGGATTCAGTTTAGCCTGCTTAAAGAACTCTTCAAAAGTCGCAGTACCTTCGACATGTTTTTGAAGCTTGCGTTCGTCAAATCCTGTCAGCCATCGAATCACTTGATGTAGCTCGTCTTTGGTTCGTCCCTTCTTCTCCACTTTGGTGACGTAGTGTGGATAAACCGATGCGAAGGTCAGTGCAGCTATTTTTTCATCGTGGCTCTTCATTCGTATTTCTCATCCAGCATTTGGTCTAACAAGTATTCTGACTGCAGGAACTCGAGGGGCTTGTGGTCGTTCTAGGATAGTTCACTTTGCATAGAGTTGATCATCATCTATGTCGTCGGTTTCGGAATATATCGATTGATCTTATCGGCGTAGTCTTCGCGAATGGGACTGAACACATCCAAGACGACTGCAGGACCACCGATCGCTATCGCCCGGTGGGGTACATTCGAAGGAATCAGGTAAAGGCTCCCCTCTTCAACAATGCGGGTCTCATCGCCAATTGTCAGTTGCATTCTCCCACGTAGTAACACACCGCCTTGTTCGTGCGGATGGCTGTGCAGTGGGATTTCAGCGCCTTCATCCATTCGTAGGTAAGAGAGCATTAGATTCTTGCCAAAGGGTGTCTGCATTTTGCAGCCAGGCAATGGTTCAATTACTAGGACGTTTTCTAAGTCGATAAATCCCATGTTCTCCCTCTCCGTCAAATTTCCAAGCAAGATTGCTAGTGGGCGAATCTCGATAGTGTGTCGTGATTTTGGTGGGGCGCTTCTGCCGGAAGCGACTAGGATACACCGGCTAACGTACTCGACCAATCCGGAAAAACGCCCCACTCAAGAAATCGGCCTTCGGATTCGCATCTGCTAGAATGTAGTCTTCCGAGCATTCGTATAGGAGACAACCGATGTTTTCCCAACCCAATCGATCCTTATTCATCATAGTCGTTTGCGTTTGCTGTACAAATCTTCATTCTCAGGATCAAGCGGCTCCTTCACAAGCGGGAATTGACCCTGACGTCGGCCAACAGGTTCATTGGGAAGGGTGGTCTTTCAAGTGGCAATTCCGAGATATCGAAGGCTTAGTGCTGACCAATGTGCACTTCGGTGGACGCAAGGTTCTTAAATCACTGAGCTTGGCTGAGATCTACGTGCCCTATGCTCCTGGACAACCCAGACCCGAAGATTTTGCTTTGGGTGGATTCAAAGCGAATCCAATGCCGCTAAAGGTCGGCACCGACTGCATCGGAACAGGAACCCAGTGCAAAGCGTACACTCGCGATGGTAAGGTCGCGATGAATGATACGGCCGATGTCATGATCCACGAAGAGCCGACTGGATTCATGTATGCCGGAAACAAGGGGCGAGCACCAGGTAAGATGCTGGTGCTTTGGACCATGGCGCACTTCCCCGGCCCAAACGATGGATATACGTATGTTGTTCGTTGGAAACTGAAATCCGATGGCAGTATCTGCCCAGAAGTCGGTGCCACCGGTGGTTTGCAACACTTAAACGTCGGCACCGAGACAGGGCGAGGATTGACGGTTGGCAAAGACGAAAAAGGGGAAAAGGTTTTCGCACCATCGCACGTGCACAATTTCTACTTTCGTATCGACTTTGACATCGACGGTGCTACGAACATAGCTGAGGAGTTCGGTTACGTGCTAGATGAAGACGAACCCAGTCAAGCCCAGGCACTTTGGTTGCCATTGAAGACCGAGTGCTGGAGAGTTCGACGCGAAGACATCTTTCGGTCCTGGCGAGTTAAGAATCCCAAGTCCTTGAACGCTCAGGGACTTGTTCGATCTTATCACTTAATTCCGGGTGGAAACGGTGCATGGAAAGACGGCAATTACCCGTTCTTGCAAGGCGATTTCTTCGTCACGAAGTACCGCGATAAGGAGTTTCCATACACAACACAGGATCGACGTCGCATGTTGGTTGCCTTGTCAAATTATTTGGACGATGAATCCGTGACAGGTACCGACCTCGTCGTCTGGTACCGGTTATCCTTTGTTCATCACCCTCGTTCCGAAGACTGGCCAGCTCAACCAATCGTTTGGAACGGCTTTGAAATGATGCCCCGCGATTTCTTGGATGCTAGTCCGTTGAAAACGGAAAAATAGCTACTTCAAATCCAACTTCAAATCACTCAGACCACCTGCGGGCACGTCTTGCACCAAACCGGATTTCTCTGGGTCATTGTACTTAGGTGGAATCTTGACTTTAGGCTTGGGTAGCTTGCTGGGATCGTCAATGATCTGTTCCATACCGGGTTCTTGATTCGTGGGCGGTCCAACAAAGTTGACGGCAACTTTGCATTGTCCAGTTGGTGCTCCATCGTCGCCTTCGTTCGTACCAAGCTTGAATTTCCCTTCGGCATCCGTAATTCCCATGGCGACCCGCTTTCCATCAGGTGGAAAGAAGATCACCTGATAGTATTCCAAAGGCTGGCCGTTGAATGTCAACACGCCTGACACTGGAACGGTTGCGATGCGTTCGGATCGGTTGGCGTAACCTCCTCCACAGCCGGACATGGAAAAGAGAAGCGATGCAATGGTAAGCGTTGCGGCAATGCGATTATGGGACATAGGTCAGCTCAGCAAGTCAAAAATGGTATCACGTCATTAACATTAAACAGGTTCGTGCAAATGTCGCACTCACAAAAAAACACTCGTACTCGATTGGCGTATAGGCATTCGAGTACGAGCATTGTTGGGACAATTTGCGCAGCGGAATGTTTACCAGTCGACGTTGGCGACTTCACCATCAGCTCGACTACCCACTGCTCTCCAAACAACGGTATCAATACTGTCCGACACAAAGTGAACACCGCCGTCACCGAGAACGACATTACAGCCACCTGTGTGAAAACTACGGGTTGCCAAGTGTCCACGATCCACGCCCGTTCCGCGAATGCAGTCTCGGCGTTTGGCGTTCGGCGGCAAAGTATGCGAATAGTAGGTAGCCACAACAATACCGCGATAGTATTGCTTTCCGCGATAAAGGTAAGCTGAAGTTGCTCGATTGTCACACTCTGGAACGGCGATGGTATCGCCAGTTGGACTGGCATCCCAAGTGCCAAATGGAAGATTCGTTGCGACCATGTAGTCGGTTGTGGAACCGGCGGGGACGATGCCTGTAGTTGGTGAGCCAGCAGCTGGGCCTAACAGGATCTCAGCGAACAATGCGGTGTTGGTCAGTCCATCCAGGATATCGCGGAACTTGGCACCAAAGCGTCGTCCAAAAGGACCGTTGTTCGAAGCATAGTTTGCATTGTTGCCCAAGCTCTGAACATAGTTGGTTTGACCACAACCGTTTGGACACTGCGTTGGAGGAAGAAGGAACGGCGCGGATGCGGGATGGGATGGACAGAGGAATGTGGGGACGTTTTGCTGTCGAGCGGCTAGGTTATTCGCGTGCCCATTCAAGTCAAAACGAAAATCGAAAAGCGTAAAAGCGTTAGACTGCTCAATGTAAGGCATCAACATGGGATGCGGCGAAGAATTATTTGCGGTTCCCCTCGTCGAATCATTAAATGTGCCGGCGGGCAGGGTCTTCATTGCCGATTCATAGTTGTGCAGTGCCAGTCCAATCTGCTTGAGATTATTCGAGCACTGCATTCGACGAGCCGCTTCGCGTGCCGCTTGAACAGCCGGTAACAGCAAGCCTACCAAAATGCCGATGATGGCGATCACCACTAGTAACTCTACGAGAGTAAATCCACTTTTACGAAGCTTCATTCGAGCCCTCTAACGGAAAAATAAGGAACAAAATGCATTACATCAATGCGTTCAAGGATAACTATTTCCTTTGCATTTTGCATAGCTTAATGTCCGCAAAAAAATGGCTATTTCGGGATTTTCTGTAAAGGAGCCGTTACGCACACCAGAAGGTAGCAAAAGGCCGTTAAGGGGATAACTTGAACCGCTAGTCAGATGACAAAACATTAAGGATTTGCGTGTAACCATTTGGCTGATTTGCGTGTAACCATTTGGCTTTGGAGTGCCCCGTGTGCTTCGGTTTACGCAGCGTGTGGGCCAGTTCTTTTCGTTAGACTCTCTTTTTGTTGGAGTCTTTGGATTGCCTTTTTGTCCAAGGCAACTAGCATGAAAAGAGATGCCCCGCTGTTGATATTGCTAATTCTCGTCACTCGAACTTGATGTTTTTCGATGCGATATTTGCTTTGTTTAGCTGGGCTTTGTACCATCGCCACGCCTGCGCATGCCGAATTCTTCTATGTGAATGGAAATACCATCATTCAGGAGAATTTCGATGGTTTGGCTAGTTCCGGTTCCAACCTCTCTTGGTCCAATGGAACTACCTTGAACGGATGGTATTCGAACTCCTCTGTATACACAGCTGGATTTGGGAGTTCTAGTACTCGAACGCTGTATTCCTTTGGGAACACAGGTGACCAAGATCGAGCCTTGGGAGTGGTTTCGCAGGGCACTTCTTCTGACGCCGAGTTTGGCTTTGCTCTTCGCAACGATACAGGGCAAACGCTGACCTCTTTCACGGTGCAGTTTGATGGAGAACACTGGCGGCGAAGTACAACCAATGTTGGCGCACCACAGACTCTGAATTTTGGTTATCGCACATCGGCGACGCTGGGTACTCTGAACTCAGCCGCATACAGCGACGTCGCAAGCTTGGGCTTCAATTCGCCAACGTTCGCGCTCCCTGGCGGGGCAGTTAATGGAAATGACGCGGCCAATCGCGTTGCAGGGATTACTGACACCATCCATGGCTTGCAATGGGAGAGTGGTCAATACCTTTGGCTGCGATGGCAGAACCTGCAAAATGCCAATGATTCACGCCATGGCCTAGCCATTGATAACTTTTCTTTCTCTGCAACCAACAGCAATCTTAGCGCCGTACCAGAGCCGTCTTCGATGACATTGGTTTTTGCCGCATCTTTTTTTGCGGTGTTTAGGCGAAAACGACGCTATTGCTAACTAGCCCCATTTAGATCTACCTCATGACGCACTACTTTTGTTTTCGAGACACTTCGGTGAAGACGCTATTGAGCTTGTTATTGTTCTGCACTCTTCTTCCTCTGGCGAACGCTGGCGTTATTAGCAATGGTGTGTTGCAGGTCACCATCATTGACGACAATGGAATAGGACACGCCAATGGTGCCATAGGACAAGTTCTGTTTGGCGGTGCCGATTTCTTCAATCATGGAACTGCCATTTCCGACTTTGGCATGGAGGGGACTCCGGGCTCCTTTGTTCTGAACGATACCTACGGGCGTACCGATCAGGCGGTCACCCAATTGGGTAACACGTACTCGGGAATCTTCGGAGGGCAGTTGGAATTCCATCGATCCTATTCTTTGGTCAGCGGTCTAAATGTGCTTCGCATTACCACTTCCTTCACCAACCTCGGTCCTGACTTAACACTGTCATACTTTGATACCTTCGATCCAGATCAGGGTGCGGACCTGGTGAATGACTTTCGGACCTATAACGACGTCTTTGGACTAGCGGGCGGGCGTGTCGGCCAAGCGAGAATCGACTTGGGCCATACTGTTGTCATCGGCTCGACAGACGCTCGTGCCATCGTCGCCTCTGGTACACCTCAGCAAATTGCCGACAGCTTTGATCTAAGTCAATTCCTGATTAGTCCTTTTGATGGCGATGATAACTTGGCCGATGAAGGGACGCATATCGGATTTCGAAGCCTGATCAAACAAGGAGAATCCACGTCGTTTACCTTCGATATGGCATTTGGTTTAACGCCGTCAGAGGCTCAGAATGCATTTATCTTGGCCAATGTCCCAGAGCCAAGTACCTTTGCGACATTTGCGCTTTTGGGAATGTCTGTTTTTGCAATGCGAGTTCGACGAAACGTTGTATCAGCCGGAAGGCGTTAGCCTCCGGTTAAGCAACAATCGGACGCTAGCTGATGAAAATCAGAATTAGTATCCGATGCCGGCCCGGACCATTACGCTATCCTGAAGATCGAGATTGTCAGCAGGCGCTTGCTTAAACAGAAGTTCACGTTGGAATACATATCCAACTTCCAAAAAGCCGAACCTTCTCCCATCGCGCATCTGTTCGTTACGTCCCCACTCGAGTCCAAGCACTAATCTCAAATCGTTGATGTCGATCGACTGCTTTTCTCCTGATTGACGTTTAACGGTCCACGCGCCACCACCGTAGTAACCGCCAACATACCACCAGGTATCGACAGTGCCGACGGTCGCCAGGTAATGAGCCAATTTGGGTTCCGGAAAGAACAAGTCGAAACGTGTTTCTGGGTTGGGTTGCCAAAGCAAGCCACCGGCTGGCAATAGTTTGATCTTGTTGCGATCAAGGTATACAGCCCCTAACTTGACAGTCGCGGCAGGTGTGATCCGTAAACGCCCAAGTACTCGGCCCATAATTCTCAAACTGTCCGAAGTGGCCGTTTCAAAGTCTGAAAACATGCCAACCCGAAGGGCTGATTCCAATCCAGCGATTAGTAACGGATCGGATTGCCATCCCGCATCAAGGAAGGCTGAGTAGGCGATTGCCGGCAAGTCAGCTGCAACGTTGCCAGGGCCTTCCCATTGATGTACCGAGAAGGAAGGTAACAAGTAAATGGGTTGATTGGAAAACAAAAAATTCGGTACCGCGAATGCCAATGCAATGTCACTGTCGTTGATTTGCAAAGCGTTATCATCCTTGCTGCCATAGATCCAAGCATGCCGAAAACGGGGTCCTTGGAATAGTCGCATAAACTGTGGATAGGTAGGCGAGCCATTGAAGATCGAGCCCTGTGGATTCCAATTGCCCCAGGAAGCTCCCTGTGGCAATACGAGATTTCCAGGTTGAGGCATGACACCTGGTTGGCCATAGTTTGCACCATTCCAATTGTTGCCGTTGCCAAACCAGTTCCCAAACCAACTGCCTGTATTCTGACCATAACCGTAGCCCGTACCAGCTTGTGGATAAGCGCCTGGAAAAAGAGCGGACGGACTTCCGCTTGGATATGCCGATGGACCGTAAATGGATGCGTTCGTATTTGGATACGTTCCCAATATCCCGCTCTGTCCTGTGCCAGGCAAAACTGGTACGGCGCCGTTGTAACCTGGATAGCCTGTCACTGGTGCACCATAATTTGGCACGCTCAGGTTTGGATTGAAGCCGGTGGCTGGAGTTCCGTATTGGCCATAGGGAGCAGCCGGTAAAGTAGGTTGGCCGTAAGTGGGAGCGCCATATTGTCCAACCGCTGGAGAGCTTGGAAAGTTAGGTGTTGTGACTTGTCGTGTTGTATAGGGATCGAACCCGCCAAAATTCGATGTACTTGGAACCGCTGCGTTACCTTGATTGGGGACTAATGGGACCATCACTGGCCCAGCACCTGGATAGCCGCTAGAGTTTGCTTGGAACTGAGCTCGCGCAGGGGCCCCCGTCGCCAATGTGGCGAAGATTACCATTGCGGTGAGAGCCTTTAATTGCATGGATCCAACCAACTGCTTGAACTATCGAGAAAGAGCGAAGTTTTCTTCCCCCGAACAACCCACACGCAATCGAGTTCCCTTTGACAGGATGAGCTATAAAGTTGCAGGAACTCCCGTTACGCTGTTATGGTTGGTACCTGAGAAAGCAATCCAAGGTCAATAGAGAGTCGCGTGAAGGCGATGAAAGTCTAATGAATGCAATCCGTTTTGTATGGAAAACCTTGCAGGTAGTTTGGGCGAGCCCTTACACCATGATTGGATGTGCAATTGGCGTGGCTGGCATATGCACTGGCGGTAGTGGTCGCTTTCGTGCGGGGGCTTTCGAGTTTTATGAAGGTGGAACGAAGTGGTTCGTTCGTCACTTGCCACTTGGAGAATTGACCGCTGGATTCACCTTGGGGCACGCCATACTAGGCCAAACGGCCAGCGGACTTGAAATCGTCAGCGATCACGAGCGCGTTCACGTCCGACAATTCGAGCGTTGGGGGCCATTCATGGGACCCGCCTATTTGCTAGCATCAGCGTGGATGTGGGCGACAGGGCGCGATGCCTATCGCGACAACCCGTTTGAAGTGCAAGCATACCGCGAAGCACCCTAGAAAGCCGTTCTTTGAGGGTCGAGCGGCTTTCAAAGGTTGCCCACAATCACCAAGTTTCTCGCGACCGTGCGTGGAACCGCTTCCTGGACCACCGCCTGAAACGACACAAATGAATCGAAGCTTCCAGCCTATTGCTGACTGATCTTGATCGGCTGGGCTTTGGTCTTCACGCGACAGAGATACATGTCGACGGTAACGTACAACCAACCGTCATCGGCAAGGTCGCAATTACTGGTCCGCTCGTTAGTGACCAATCGGCCCAGCAATTTGCCCGTGGAGTTGAAGACAAAAACACCACCAGGCCCACTGGCCCAGATATTGCCTTTGGAATCCACCACCAAGCCGTCTGGCAGACCTGGTTCTTTATTCTTGACGCGATCCGTTGCATTGTGAATTTCTTTGCCATCGCCTAGCGTCCCATCCTCTTTCACCGGGAACGCGGTCCAGTTGGCGTTGGTCGGGCTGGATTGAGCGACGTACAGCGTCTTTTCGTCAGGAGAAAGACCTATCCCGTTGGGTCGTTCAATGCTCTTGGTCAGTAGTGTTACCTCACCCGATGAGCTCAATCGATAGACGCCACAGAAATCCAACTCGCGACGTGGATCATCAAAGCCTTCGGGCAATCCATACGGAGGATCGGTAAAGTAGATATCGCCGTTCGATTTTAGTACTCCATCATTGGGGCTGTTCAGTCGTTTGCCCTGGTACCTGTCCACTAAAGTCATTTTACCGCCGCCGACGGTCAGCACACTGATTCGTCGATCCCCGTGCTCACACATCACCAAACGGCCTTGCTTGTCGCGCAACAGTCCATTGGTTCCAGGTTCCAATCCATAGTAGGTGACTCCTGTATAGCCAGCCGGATTCATGAACAACTGGATACCGTTGTTCGGAGTCCACTTAAAAATACTGTTACGTGGGATATCTGAGAACAGTAAGTGATCGCCCATCCATACAGGCCCTTCGGTCCAAGTGAAACCCTTGGCGATAATCTCAATCTTGGCATCAGGTCCAAGCAACTGGTCCAATTCAGGATCTTTACGTTCAATGTTACCCAGCGTCTTTTGTGCAAGTGCTGAATTCGTCGTCAGCAAACAACTGGCCATCGTAGCCAAACTAGCTACGGCGAAAAGAAAGCGTCGGATCGAGAAAGTCATAGTGTTGTCTCCGCCAATCAAAGTTGCAGAATGTTGTTGAGAGGACCATTGCAAGATTTCCGCTTGCAGCGGCAACGAGTGATTGTGCTCTAAATGGGGTTCTGTTCGCAAGCTCCCAGGTACCTTTTTATCTTCGCAAGCAAACAAAACTTGCGGCGTGGAAGGTGTCGGGGGTCTTTTTCGGCAAGTTCCGCACAGTGCAAAACGAACGGGACTTGTGCGCGGGCCGAGTAGACACGACTCTATCGCACAGTCGAAATACCGCGGCTTAGATGTAACGTTGGCTTACGTCAGCGATCTGGCTGGCATGGGAGTAAACACGAACTTCGCAGTGTTTTTGTACCGAATAGAGCTTGCGGCTGCGTTTGGGGTCAAGAGGACGCGTTTCCAGGTTACGAATGAGTATGGCCACAACCTGACGAGAAAATCGCCTAGCTAAGAACCGATAGACTTCCGGATCCTTTTCGCCACTGTCACCAATCAAAATAAATCTGCGTTCTGGTAGCCACTTCAAAATCGCCGCAATGATTCCAACTTTTTTGTTATTACGAACGGGACGAAATCGTTTCAGCATCTCGTCGCGCATTCGAAAGTACCGCAAATGCATACTGCCCGGCGGAAATTGCCTGGCCGTACACAGTTCTGCAAGCGGTTGATACAGCTGCCAAGGGCTGCTTGATACGTAATGGAAGTCGACACCTAAGGCGTGCCAAGCCTGATAAACTTCCGACATACCTTCGACCACTTCAAAGGGTCTCAAGAAGGTATTGGCTAACATTTCACGACGACTGGTCGCTTCGGTCGCCTTGATGGTGTCATCGATATCGCTGATAACGCTTAAGCCGCGGCGATTGACCAGATGTACATGACTGGTCGGGAAATCTTGAAATGCTGTGGGGGAACTTGGCCGAACAATCTGAATCGGAATCGATCTTCGTGGCTTGGGGGTAACCTCCATTCCGTCGCTAGCCTTTCGGGATGGGATGTTCGCATCCTCGCTCGCACTATGGGGCGTCAACTCTTTTTCCTCGCCGACTGTTCGGCTTACCCATTTCAGTTGGTCAGCAGGGATTTTCAGGACGCCGTAGAAGACTCCGTTACCACGAGTGCGTTTGCGAAGAATGTACTTTTGGTCACCAATCTTCAAGACAATTCTCTTTCCAGCAATCGGCTTGGCTAGAAATCCACCGATGCGCTCTTGAAAAAGATCGCTTGCCAGTTGTTCTGGAGTCGCCTTCATGGCTCGCTTGAGCCCTCGCAACAGAATGCGAGTTCCAAGCGGAATGGATTCCGTGCAGTATACTCGACCATGGGCTAGTATCTTCCAGCAGTCACGGTCTTCGTCGAAGTAGCCAAGCGACGGAAACATCGAAACCTGTTGATTGGGCTTTAGATTCGATGCCGTTGGTCGGTTTCGCGGCTTCATTCGACTATGCCTTCGGTTCCGAACGTAGTTACGTCAGCCACCCCACAAGCAGTTGAGGACAACTGCTCTACAAAAATGCGTTGGCACGGTTGACCTGTTGGTCTCATTTCCTACACCGGCAATTTTGGGAAAGACTACTTTTTATCTTGTTTGGGTGCCGTACGACGTTGTGCAAATAGCCATTGATGAACGGCATCACTGCTGTACGTTTGCGACCAGCTATTGTGACCAACACCAGGATACTCAGCATAAAGTGGTGATCCGCCGGCGGCCTTGATGGCATCGATAATCGCACGCGACTTTTGTGGTACGACGACTTTATCATCGCCGCCATGGAAGCACGAAATAGCTATATGCTTGATCCTTTCGGCTGTGGCTGGGTCACCACCACCGCAAATCGGCAACGCGGCGCCAAAGAAATCCGGCCGTCGCGCGATGGCGTCCCAGGTTCCATAACCTCCCATGGATAACCCAGTGATGTAGATGCGATTCTTGTCGATAGCCGCGTCTGCAAGCATCGAATCAACGAGTGCGAGAGTTAATGTCATCGAAGAAGATGGGTCTTTCGGAAAAAGCACGGCATCTTGAGTCCAGTCGATATCAGCCCACTTTTCGTCTTCCGGGCATTGAGGTGCAAGTACGTAACATGGATTCTGTTCCCGACGGGCTTTCTTGCAGAATTCGGCCATGCCATGGACTAATTGAGCCGTATTGTCGTTTCCTCGCTCGCCGGCACCATGCAAAAAGATGACCAAAGGATAGTACTTGTCGGGTTTGTAGTTCAACGGCTTAAGTAGTCGATACTTGAGTGTCTTGCCGTCGGTACCGACGAACTCACGCGGTTCAAACAACTGCTTCGGATCCTCCGAAACTTGTGCATTTTCTTGGCTCAAGGCTATCTTCCCGATGGTGACTGACAAAAGTACGCTAACGAGGAACCAACAACTGACTCGGCTCATGGGATGTTTACCTTGGTTAAACGACTACTCGGTCATCTCACGAGCATGGTAGCTCGAGCGAACAAACGGGCCACTTGCGACTTTCTCAAAGCCCATGGATTTGGCGATCGATGCCAATTCATCGAACTCTTCGGGGGGAACATATCTCTGCACAGGCAAGTAACGTGGGCCAGGCTGCAAATACTGACCAAGTGTGAGAAAGTCGCAATCAAATTTGCGAAGATCGGCCAAGCAATCAAGCAATTCCTCGCGTGTTTCACCGAGTCCCAACATCAAACCACTTTTTGTCTTGATGGTCGGATTCAGTTCCTTGACGCGACGCAACAATTGCAACGTCCAATTGTATTCACTCTTCGGGCCACGAACGCGTCGGTAGAGCCGTGGCACCGTTTCCATGTTGTGGTTGAATACTTCCGGTGCCGATTCGATCACACGGTCCAACCCATGTTTGCAAGTGATGAAGTCCGGTGTGAGCACTTCGATAGCTGCACCAGTTCGCTTGCGAACGGCAAGCACCGTTTGATAGAAGTGATCGCCACCACCATCAGGTAAATCGTCTCTCGTTACCGAGGTGATGACCACGTGCTTCAGCCCAAGTCGAACGGCCGCTTCCGCCACGCGATCCGGTTCATCCAATTCCAAGACATCCGGTTTGCCACGAGAAACGGCGCAGAAGCCACATGGTCGTGTACAGACATTCCCCAGGATCATGAAGGTCGCGGTCTTCTGCGAATAGCACTCCATCCTGTTGGGACATTTGGCATTGTCGCAGACAGTTTCTAGTTTCAGTTCGTCCAGCAAACCCGCCGTAAAGTTATTGAAGTTGCCTTTGGGAAGATCGCGTTTCAACCAGCGTGGAAGCCGTGTCGACGTCGGAGCATCACAATCTGCCCCACTGCTGCAACTAGACGATGACGGGGAATTAGAAACAACGGGAAGCTCGAAGGTCATCTGATTTCAGTCAATTGCTGGGACGTTAGACGTCTTTGGTACGCGCAACTTCTTGTGGCTGCAATCGTCCTTGGCCTGCAAGCTGACAGACTTTCCAATGAATGGCAAAGAAAGCCGAAGTGAATACCAAATTGCCAACGAGTGTATTGAGCGCCAAATTGTGATTGCCAATAAATGCCAATGCATTGGTATAGCAAGCGACCAAGCCCTCAGGTGTTCGCGGATACATCATGAGTGGATCCAACCAACAGGCAAAATTGGTAATCAAAAAGAACAGTACCCCGCTCACTAATGCCGCTGCTGGAACCGTCGCATAGTTTACCCTGCCACGGATCCCACGTCCAACAAAACCCGCCACCGCCAATCCCAAATAAACGGAAATCATGGTTGTTTGGTCATAAAATCCCATTCCAGGAACATTGAGCAGACTACCAAGCTGGTCACTGACCGCCATCACGCCGAGAGCAAGAATGGCGCCTTGCCAGCCCGCCAAATAACATCCAGCAAACACTGCCACCGAGGCTACCGAATCCACATTAGGTGGGTGCGGTAGCAGACGCAAAACGACGGAAACAACGCAAAATGCAATTGTCAATAATCGCGTGATTGGCTGGTTCATTGGCAAGGGGCTCACAAGTGAATTTTAGTTCAAAGAATAGTTAACAAGCCTAACGATTCGTACCCCCATAGGCAAGCCGCTGTAGGCCGATTTCTCCGAAATCGGCTCGCAGAGCCGCAGCCCTAGCTTGCTTTTAGCGTGCCGTTTGTGGAGTTGATCTCGCTGGTCAGAAGCTAACTTGGGGCTCACCATGTTTCACGCTAGCCGATTTCGGAGAAATCGGCCTACGGACATGCCCGGCTCATTAAGAGTATTGTGCAAGAGTTAAAGACCAATGGCTCTGGAAACCCAGAAGCAGTTGAGGACAACTGCTCTACATTAAGCGGCCTTTTGTGAACCCTATTTGATGCTGGCTGGAGCCATCATTTGATCGTTGGGGACTCCCCGAATCTCGGTCACAACACCGGGCGGATATTGTTCAAGCAATGGCCCGTGAATTTGAGTCGCGCGATCCATGTTGATCTTGACGCGTTGCATCTCGATTCCTTTTTGGACTTCCGAGTCGGCATCGCATACAACCAATTGCGGAGTCAGAAAGATCAACAGTTCTTTGCGAACGGCACTTGTCTTGTCGTATCGAAACAACCGACCGAGCAACGGGATATCACCCAGAAATGGAATTTTGCGATGAATTTCCATGTCCTCGGTTGTGATCATGCCGCCCAACACGATTGTCTGGCCGGCCCGAGCCGATACCGTTGTTTGCGCGGTTGTCAGATCCTTAATGGGTGCTTGAATGATGTTACCGGTCTTGGCATCGCCAAATACAGGTACACCGCTACCAGGCGTCAGCCGAAAGGCACTTTTCTCCGCTTCGACACGAATTTGAATCAAGCCATCGGGACTGGTCCGTGGCGTGACACGCAAAATGATACCAGCACGATCTTGTCGAATGATCGGGTTGGCGCTGCCAACTGGTGTCACGGTTACACCATCAACCACAGGCACTTGCTGGCCGATCTGAATGAGCGCTTCGCTGTTGTCGACGGTTCTTATCTGTGGCCGACTGAGAATATCGGTTTGGTACTTCGCCGCCAAGGCGCGCAGTAGAATACTAACGGAATTTGAACTTGCCGACAGAACCAGACCACCAAAACCGAGATCCCCGTTGACTCGACCAACACCAAGATTGGATAGGCCTTGACTGGCCACTGTATTGGGACTGACGGCTACGTTATTCCCCAAGGCTGCATTGTTAAATGCAAATCCAGGTGCCGCAGTTTGCGAAATGATGGATTGATCCGTTGTCTGCACTCCGTTGGGCGCAGTCGCCGTTTGCGATAGCGTAACTAGGTTGTCGACTACGCTACGATCAAACAGCACGCTGTCCTGCAAACCAAGCTCGGCACCTGCCTCGTTGTTGTTGCCAAGAATGACTTCCACTAACAAGCCTTGAATGATCACTTGTGCAGGTGGGCGGTCAATCTCGGCGATCAACGACTGCAACCGAGACAACTCCTCCATTGTGCCAGATACGACGAGGCTGTTCGTTTCGACGATGGCGCTGACTGGGCCGCCGCTGCCGGATGGTTCAGCCGTGGATGCCGTCCGAACCGCAGATGATTCAGCCAGCTTCTGATTCAAGGTTTTGGCGATGGACTCCGCTTTGGTATTTCGCAGTTGAATTACGATCGTCTCTTGTTCACTTGCAGCCAATCCGTAGCCACCTAACAAATCGCGAATGCGGCGAAGATAAGCCCCTGTGTCGGTAACCACGACGCGATTCGAATTGCTTAGCAAACGAGCCGACCCCATGGAACTCAACAACTGCTGCATCTCCGGCATGATGGTTTGTTGAGCTTGCATCTTGATCGGAAAGGCAACCGTCGCCATTTCGTTTCGGCCAAGTAGTTCAACTTGGCGAATCGTAACGAAGGGAACGACGCCTTCGGACAGGCCATTTTGGCGTGCAACAACACTCAATCGAGCTTGATTGCGAACCATTAAATGACCAAGAGGAATCAAATGGTCATTCAGAATGTCAATGGCTTCGGTCAGGCTGTATGAGCGTTGATCAAAGTAGCTGAATTCGCCAGTCGGAACACTTGCCATCATCAACGAAAACCCGTTGTCGTTAGCAAAGTTTCGAATGACCGTGTCCCAAGGCGCTTTGTAAAAGCTAAAGCGCCAGCGTGCCATTTCATTCGGCTGGATAGTATTCCCATTCCCATTGGTTGGCACTTGGTTGAACATTTCCGGGTTAGCATCCATGGGATTGGGGCCCCCCAGATAAGCCGGTTCGGGTTCCAATCCCCGGTCTCGAAGGGGCTGGCCAGGAATGTCTTGAGGCAATCGAACTGGGTCGGGCGTTTGTCCAGGAATGACCGTCTTGGGATCGACACCGAACGGAATGAACTTATCAAGATCCAACTGCATTTGCCGAGCAGCATCGATTCCAGGTTGCTCTGGAGTTTGGCCGACCAACGGCGTTGCAGCTAAGCAAAAGCCTAATGCCAGCAACAGCTCTCGGAAGATCGTATTTTGATAGCGTCCCAGCAAGTCTGCTGTCCTTGTCGATAAAGAATCCATCTGCTTAATCGGCACAATCGGCAAACGTTACTTAACCCCTACACTCTTTCTGCGTTTTACTCTCATTTAGCTGATGGATTTTGGGCTGCGCACTAAGCCGCGTGGATACTTTCGATGCTATCAACAAAACACATCCGGAAGAGTATGTCGTGACATTCGCAAACAAAGACCATATCCCCAGCCAACACGGTGTGTCCGTACCATGGGGAATGTCGTTTTTGGACTTGGACGGATTTCAAGTAGACAAGGCGTTGATCTCTGCCTTTCCAGCTAAAACACTTTTCGAAGCCGTCGCCATTCCGCTGGATCGTGTTGGCGACCATGTCCGCATCGCGATTTCTAATCCAGACGATTTCGCAGCAATCGATGAATTGACAGCTTTTTCTGGATTCTTGTTAGAACCTGTCGTAGCCGACCCGAATCTAATTCGTCAATTGTTGCGACAAACACTGGGGGTCGGTGGTGGCTTGGTGGCCAACTCAGCCACACCAGCATCGACCGAGTCGCAAGACGCTCTTCAACAAGTGCTCGACTCGACGCAGAACGCCGCGATCGTTCGATTTACAACAGAACTGTTGCGCGACGCGTGCCAGCAAGGTGCCAGCGACATACATATCGAACCAACGGACGAAGGGTTGAGCATTCGCTTTCGTATCGACGGAGTGCTTCGTGTTCAACGCTTGCCACAACAAGTTCACTCGCACCGCGATGCCATCGTCAGCCGGTTCAAGATTCTGTCCAAGCTGAACATCGCGGAAAAACGTTTGCCACAAGACGGCGGATTCCAATTTGAGATCGCCGGTCGCGAGATTGATGCTCGAACATCAGTCATCCCAATGAAACATGGTGAAGGCATCGTACTGCGGATCTTGGATCGCAAACGCGTTGACTACTCGATCAGCAATCTTGGTTTTCCAGATCGACTGCGCGAGCAATGGGATAAACTGATTCGACGATCATCGGGAATGGTATTGGTCACTGGTCCAACCGGTAGCGGTAAAACCACAACGCTGTACGGTTCAATCGCTTCTCTCAAAAGTCCTGAACTGAAGATTATCACGATTGAAGATCCTATCGAGTATAAACTGGATGGAATTAATCAAGTCCAAGTCCAACCGAGCATCGGATTGACTTTTGGCGCCGGCTTGCGAAGCTTACTCCGCCATGATCCCGATGTTATTCTGATCGGTGAAATCCGCGATAAAGAAACGGCCACCAATGCGGTCCAAGCGGCGTTAACAGGCCACATGGTCTTCAGCACGTTACACACTAACGATGCTGCTACGGCCGTCACGCGATTGGTCGATATGGGTATCGAACCGTTCTTAGTCACAGCTACCCTCTCCGGCGTGTTGGCCCAGCGATTGGTTCGCCGACTCTGTAAACATTGCCGCCAACCCATCGCCCTCGATCAGATCGAATTACCTTCCGATTTCATTCGCGATGGAGTTGATTGTGTCCATGTTGCTGGCGGTTGTCGTCAGTGCCACGGAATTGGATACGCTGGTCAAGTCGGTATCTTTGAGTTGATCGAACTGGATCACAAGATGCGTCAGATGTCCTTGCAAGGAGCATCGCCGTACGAACTGCAAAACTACGCGATCTCGCGCGGCATGATCACGATGCGCCAATCGGGTTGGCAAAAAGTGGTGCAAGGCGAGACGTCGATTGAAGAAGTGCTTCGAATCACTACAGCAGAAAATCTGTAGGAGTATTTGATATGCCGCTATATCAATTCGAAGCCGTCACCAGCGAGGGTGCACCTACAATCGGCAATCTCTTTGCCAATTCTAAAGCCGAAGCGGTTGAAATGCTGTCCAAGCGCGGCGTGGTTCCGATTCGCCTCAAGTCGCCTACAGCTTGGTTCCCGCAATGGCGCGGCGTATCGCTGGCACAGCAGGTGACATGGTACTCAATGCTTGCAGATTTGTTATCGGCTGGAATGCCGATCGCCGAGAGCCTCGAGTTGTTGATGGAACGCACGACCAATCCCATGTTGGCCGAAGCAACTCGCGATATACGTAGTCGCGTAATTCAAGGTGAATCACTCAGTCAATCGATGCAACATCACCCGCAAGTCTTTGATGACCTGGCACAATGCCTGGTCGCGGCCGGTGAAGAGGGGGCTTTCCTCGACAAAGTTCTTGACCGTATCGCCACGATTAAGGAATCCAAAGCCAAAATCCTATCGCGACTGACGTCGGCCTTTGCTTATCCAGCATTCTTGTTAGTGGTCGGCGCCCTAGTACTTGCCAGCATGATGATGTTCTTTGTGCCACGATTCGAGCCGCTATTCCAACGCATGCGTGAAACTCAAGGATTGCCTTGGGCTACCGAGTGGTTGTTTGCAACCAACCACTTCCTTATTGAGAACTGGCTATTGTCAGCTTTCGTGGCCCTTGGAATTCTGGGATTAGTATCCAGTTGGTTAATCAATCCCGGGAATCATGTAAAGCGAGATGGTTATCTGCTTTCGAATCCGTTATTGGGACCACTGGTCAGCGGCATAACATTGTCGCGATTCTGCCACATACTAGGAAGCCTCTTGTCCAGCGGGATTCGGATTCAACAAGCCACCTACATCGCCGGTCAAACATCCGGCAATAAAGCCGTGTCCGCCGCTGCCGCACGTGCAGTTGAGCGCATTACGGCCGGCGTTGGCTTGGCCGAGGCATTGCAAGGCAATAGTGAATTTCCACGCGAGATTGTCGAACTGATCCGCATGGGCGAGAAAACCAATCGACTCGAGCATGTTTTGCAAACCACTTCCCAGCGCCTGGACGCTCGCAGTCAACAAACTCTAGATATCCTGCTGCGACTGATTGAACCACTTCTGATGGTCTTCATGGCTGGTCTAATCGGATTCGTCATGATTGCACTCTTAATGCCAATATTCACCGCCTCAGGGCAGACTTTTCAATAGGTGAGAACATGAAACAAGCAAAGCTAAAACCAGTGGAATGGCAATCGCGGTACGGATTCACGCTGATCGAACTGCTGTTAGTGTTGGCAATCCTGGGCGTCATCATGTCGATGGTTGTGCCCAATCTAATGGGACGCCAGAAATACGCCAATATCGACGCAACGCGAGGAAGTTTGAAAGGCGCTGAACAAGCTGTACGAATGTACGCGCTTGATCACCTAGGCGAATACCCCAGCAACACCGAAGGATTCCAAGCTCTAATCGCCCCTCGTGGCAATGACAACAAATGGCGAGGGCCTTATCTAACAGCCATCCCACAAGATGCCTGGGGCATGGATCTTGTTTATCAATCACCAGCCAAACACGGCACCGGTGAATTCGAGATATTCTCTGCCGGACCAGATAAATCGCCAGGAACGGCTGACGATATCGGTACTTGGACGAAGTAGCTTAAGGCTAAAGGCTTAAGGCTTAAGGCGAAGGCATAAGGCGAAGGCATAAGCACGAGAAAGAGACAGATGCAGGAGCCGTAAGGAGAAGAGAAGAAGTTGGTAATGATGGGAAATGGGGAAATGAAAAAAGATACGCTTCGAAGGGTGGCATTCACACTGGTGGAGTTGCTGCTTGCACTGGCACTGCTGTCGGTTGTAGCTGGAATCGCATTGCCTGCCTACTTGAATCAATACCAAGAACATCGAGCTATCGATCAAGCCGTTGCGACGGTAATGGAAAGTTTGTTAGTTGCAAAAGAGATGGCGGTTCGGACCGCCACTCCACACGCTTGCCAATACCTTGCCAACACTCATTCACAAGTTGTCTTCCCAGTGAATAACCGTAGCTTCTCCAGGACTTTTCCTTTGCCTGAGAATGTTCGAGTCGAGACGAATACCAGTTCATCAACTGAAGATGCTCGTATCACCTTTCGCGGCGATGGAAGCACCGACAACAGTTCACTGAAAGTGATCGGCTCAACAAGAAGCGAAGTGATCACCATCGAACGACGTTTGGGTATTCCTAGAGTTAGTCATTAGTCATTAGTCATTAGTTATTGGTCATTAGTCATTAGTTATTAGTTATTAGTTATTGGTTATTGGTTATTGGTCATTGGTCATTAGTTATTGGTTATTGGTTATTAGGCTTTAGGCTACGGGTACGGGTACTGCAAACTCTCCCTTGGGAGAGTCGCGAGGTACACGAGCGGAGAGGGTTCAAGATTGCTTGACCTAACTTGCTCTGGCAAGTTACAAGGTGCTCGCCGATTTCGGAGAAATCGGCCTACTGCCTTGCCGCAAGCCCAAGGGCGGACCACGTAAATCTCAGATTTGAGATCTCAGATCTCAAAATTCAAATTTCAAACTTCAAACTTCAAACTTCCCTTAGTGCAATCTTGAACAACCGATCCAAAAATCCTGCGCGAATCAAACCCTCGAGAGCTTCACGAACTGGGGCGATTTTGTTGGACCTGTTTTTGGCGACGCTCATGTTCGTCGGTTGCGTGCTTGCGATCAGTCAGTTAGGGGTGCAATCACTCCAGTTGTCCCAGAATACTTCGATCGAACGCTTGGCGATCCTAAAAGCGGAATCGACCTTGGCTCGTGAAACATCCTTAGGCAAGATGCCAGGTGCGCGACATGAAAACCGCCAGTGGAACGAATCTCTACACGGTGTACCATTCGCCATTCGAACGACGTGGCAATCAACGGAGCAATTGAGACTTGAGCAATTGCAAGTCCACGTGCAACCGAAAGTCGGTTCGAATCAACCCTCTCGCGCAGTTACGCTTCAACGATTGGTCTACCAGCATGGAGAGCCATCGATTGAATAGGCTGCGAATTGGTGCTTGGCGCCCATCAAATACCGTTTGCATCGGCTGCTTAATCGCAATCGGACTTTGGACCGGCGTCTTATCTGCCGGTCTTTGGCTTTACATCGACCCACCCATTCGCGTTCATGACGAATTCAGCTATCGCTTGGCTGCTGATACCTTGTTGCATGGCCGGCTGTCCAATCCGACCCCGAATGCTTGGCAAGCATTGCAATCTTTTCATATCGTGATGCAACCTTCGTATGCATCCAAGTATCCATTAGGATTTGGAATGGCGGTTGCAATCGGTTGGATTGTTTTTGGAACACCTCATGCTGGCAGTTGGCTGTGCGCCGCGATACTCACCATGAGTTGCACTTGGATGCTAGCTGGCGCAATGCCCCGACGATGGGCGCTGCTGGGTGGCTTGATCCTTTCGTTGCATCCATTTATGCAGATCAGTTGGGCCGAGAGCTTGATGAATGGACTGCTTCCCGCAAGTGGTACCGCGTTGCTGACTGGTGCTGTACTGCGGTTGCGTCGACGAACCAGTAGCTTTCACGCGACGATCGCTGGTTTGGGGATAGCGATCCTGGCTCTGACACGTCCATTCGAAGGGCTATGTTGCACAGTCCTTTGCGGCACTTTGTTCGTCATTTGGTCTCGTGCATCGACTTGGAGTGATTGTCTCAACCGAGTAGTCGCTATTGCGATTCCCATGTCAGCACCTGTTATCGCTGCACTCGGAATAATCTTTGCCCAAAACATCGCCGTGACGGGCAACTGGAACCAGATGGCTTATCAGCTCCATGAGCAGCAGTATGGTGTAGCCCCACTTTTTGTCTTCAATTCGCCGCGAATGGAGAACGCTCAGCCACGTACGGACTTGCCAGAAATTGTGAGCAGATACCACTCCATAGAATGCCTTAATTGGTATCGTAATCGAATGGGATTTCAGGGTTGGCTGAGAGGTATGAAGGATGGTATCGCTGCCATAGGACTGTTGAGTTTCCCGATGGTTCTTCTATTGTTAGCGGCGGGACGACGATGGATGCGTCTACGAGTGCCACTGACGCTGGTAATGGTTTGCTTCCTGCAGTTAGCGGCGTCTGCCAATGTCTGTTGGGTTTATCCACATTATTTGGCACCGCTCTTTCCATGGCTCCTGCTTATCATCATGATTGCCATCCGCGTGTCTCATCTGCAGCGAAATTTGGATCGACGATTCCTCGTTCGATTCGCGGTCCTAGCGCTAGTCGTCATTCAAATTGGTTCGCTAACAACGGTAAGTCGTGTTGCGAAGGAAAAGTTGGACGAAAGTTGGGCCAAGAAGCGGCAGCAAATCGAGCGATCGCTATTAGCCGCCGGCGGCAAGCATCTGGTCCTGGTTGAGTATTCTGAGAACCACAATGTTCATCAAGAGTGGGTTTACAACGATGCTGACCCTATGACCAGTTCGATTGTCTGGGCCAGAAGCGAACATGGGCGCTGGTCAAAGGAAGTTTTGAGCAGCTACGGCGAGAGCCGCAAGGTCTGGAAAATCGAGGCGGATACAGGAACAGGCTTGAGGCTTGAGGCAGGAGACTTGAGCAAACAGTCTTCCTGTCGCGCGCCGTAAGCCGATCTGTGACGCTGGCTCGTAACCATCAGCCGACGTCCGTCGTAGCCACCGTCGCCAGACGGTGGATGCGTCACTAGTGCTCGCTACTTTCGCAGTGCTCGCTACTTTCGCAGGAGCGAAAGGCGACAATTTAAAAAATGTCAGCCTCTCCACAAAAGGCTAGGAAACAAGCCATTGAAGCAATCGTACTCGATTACTTTTTGCACGGATCGAATGCGATTACGTGCGAGTGGAATGCAACGACTGCAATTACGGTTGATAGCTTGTTGACATCACTTCAAGAATCTTCGCTAGAAGCTCTTCTTCGGAGATCTTACCAGTGTGCCTAAATGCAATGGAACCACTGGGGGCTATCAAAACAGAATGGGGTTGGGGGCCTTCCCACTTCGGATCTAGTGCTTGAATCAGCGAATCCATACTGGCTTCTGTGTAAAGATAATTGTTGGACTTGCGGCCTTCTTGCTTGAGCGACGATTCAAGCTTGGAAGGTAGGCCAGCTCGTTGCTTGTCAAGAAACTTCTCGACTCTCGCTTTGTCTTCGGGCAAATCCACCGAGATGGTAATCAGCTCAAAATCACGAAGCCCCATGCGGCGCGAGATTCGAATCAATCCGGGAAACTCCTCGATGCAGGGAGCACAGGAAGTTGACCAGACGTTGACCAGCCGATATTTCTTGGTTCCGTTCTTTGCCAGCGTTGCAACACCTGCGGCATCAATGGTGTCGAGCGTCACAGGCGCCGACTGCCACTTCTCATTGTCTCTTGCCACATCTGCAATTTTTTCTCGCCACTTCGTTGAACAACCAAAAGGTTTCGTTTCGCTGATCGGTACTGTCTTGCCATCCAGCAAAGCAAGGATCGCATCGCGGGCATCTCTTCGCTTGACCGTCGTCACATCGGAGAAACGGGAATCGTCCAACCAGCCTTGATATCGCAACTTGCGCTCGCGATCGAAAACAAAAACATGTGGTGTCGCCAAACAACCGTACGCCTTGGCTACTGATTGCGTTTCACCATCATATAGATACGGAAAGGTAAAATGCTCGTCCTTGGCGTAGAGCTTCATGTGCTCAAAGCTATCATCATATTTTGAATATCCGAGTTCATCTAAACGCAATCCGTCGCCTGAATTCGGGTTGATCGCTACCACCGAAATGCTGCGGCCAGACAATTCAGCGACAAGAGCTACGAAGCGGGGGTCTTGAGCATGGCAAACAGGGCAATGATTTGATGTAAAGTAGACCACGAGTACTTCGGACTTTGAAAAATCCGATAGCTTCCAATCTTTTCCGTCGATCCCTGGCAGTTTGAAATCGGGTGCCGACTGTCCGATCGCCAATTTCTGCAAGCCCACTGGCCCGTCTGCAGCCACTGCAATCGAAGTAACGACCAGGAAAGAAAAGCACGCAATGATCTTGGTATACATCACAGGGTCCTTGGAGAGAGGCAAGGAATTATATTGAGTTTGAGAACTATGTTAGCACAAATCTTGACTACGTTGCGTTGGCTCGCCAGCTAGGTCTCTCTGTCCGATTGGGGACACTCAACTTTCCCGGTCCGATTGGGGACACTCAACTTTATTGCGGCGCCTCTTACGTGGTAAATGAGGACACTCAATTTTTCCGGGGATAAATGGGGACACTCAATTTTCCGGGTGGGATATGTGGCCACTCGGCAAAATGACTTATGAGAGCCTGCACTTCAATACCGATCCATTTTTGGGCTCATCCAACTAGAGTGCGCGCGGATTTGAGGCGGGTTCGATTTGGGTGGGTCGCTTCTGCCGGAAGCGACCAGGTTATACCAACGATCGCGCCCGATCAAAACGATTCTCCGGAGTATTAAGTCGTCGCACTTCGACGTCGGCTCATCGTTCAGCGATGACCAGTCGCCCAACAAGTCGCATCCGGCAGATGCGAGCCACCAAAACTCCCAGCGTGACGATTTCTACGTAGGCTTTACCCGGATGAACCATTTTTTCAAGAATTCAGAAATATTTCCCTCTGCGTGACCAAAGGTGTCACGGCCAGTCTTAACTTAGCGGCATGTAAATACAACTTCTTGCTGCGCGAGGGTATTGAAATGGCTAGGATAGCAAGAGCCGAGGCGTTCGCACCTGATGAAATCGCGGTCGTGCATGTGATGAGTCGTGTGGTTCGTCGCTGTTTCTTGATGGGAACGGACGAATTAACCGGCAAGAACTACGACCATCGTAAGTCTTGGGTAGAAAACGAGTTAAAGCGACTGGCGGCTTGGTTTGGCATCGATCTATTGACCTTTGCAATCATGTCAAACCACATCCACCTAATCCTTCGATCCCGTCCCGATGTGGTCGAGTCATGGGACAACACCGAAATCGCAAGACGTTGGTTGATGCTATGCCCGAATCGAAGAGGTCCCGACGGCCAGGCTGTGGAGCCCACAGAACCAGAACTGAACTCAATTCGGTTAGATGCGGACAGAGTTAAAGAGGTTCGAGGTCAGTTGAGCGATATCTCTTGGTGGATGCGACTAATGTGCCAGCGGATCGCTCGGAGGGCGAATGACGAAGAAGAGATGTCAGGTAGGTTCTGGCAGGGACGCTTCAAAGCGGTTCGTTTGCTTGATGAAGCAGCGATTCTTGCCTGTTCAGCATATGTCGATCTGAATCCGATCCGCGCTGCCATAGCTGAAACGATTGAGGGTAGCCAATTCACTTCAGCTCGACTTCGAATGCAAGCGTTGGCCAATGCGACTGAAGCGGCCCACATGCCGAGTAACCCAATGGGGCCTGAGGATTTGGAGTCTTCGCCCGCCGATAGCTTCTTGTCGCCACTTGAGATCGACGAATTGAATGATGCGGGCGGCCTTAGAGCCAGCGAAGGCAATCGACGCTGTAGCGACAAAGGATATCTTGCCATGCCAACAGCGGCTTACCTGGAGTTGCTTGATTGGACCGCTCGACAGTCCGCTCCTGACAAATCGGGCGCAACACCTTCGGACGCTCCACCAATTTTTGAACGGTTGAAGATCAAGCCTGATGTATGGTGCGTCTTGGTAAGCCAATTTGGCAAGCTATTTAGTCTCGTAGCTGGTCAGCCTCATCGCGTTGACGACTACCGCAGTCGGGTCCAAAAAAAGCGTTACTACCTTCGCAGAGCGGCGAGGGAGCTGTTGGCGGCTTAACCAACGCGAGACAAAATCTGGGCCGATTCTGAAACCTCTCCGCGGCACAAGCGGCCGTTTCTTGTTACGCCGCTGGACTTGCGTTGAATTATGTGAAGCATCATTGGACCTTTCAAGATGTTCACTTCTTGCGCTTGTTTGTGCGCATGCGTAGCCGATGCCGGCCAAGCCTCGGAAGCCACGCACGAATAAACAACGGGCAAAGCTAAGGCATCCCTCCATTTGTACTGCATGCATCCCAAGCAAATATGAGTGTCCCCATTACGCCTCCCCATTACGCCCATTATCCCAAGCAAATATGAGTGTCCCCATTACGCCAATATGAGTGTCCCCATTACGCCCATTACGCACTGCATGCAAATATGAGTGTCCCCATTACGCATGAGTGTCCCCATTACGCATCCCCACAGTCGTTTTAAAACACGTTTTCGCTCGCCAAACGATAATACCAAATCGCCAAAATCAAAATCCAGAGAGCAGCGAAACACCAAGCACCCATTCGACGTTCACGTGAGAGTGTACCAGAAACGAGAAGAATTCTCTGAAGAGAAGGCGTGTAGGCAAATACGATGGCAAAGACGGGAAGAGTGCTTGCCCAAATTGCCATCAAGAGGTTCATGGTCCATCCGGAGATCATCCCGCAGAACGCAATAGAAAAAATTGCAACAATGGGAATGTTCCAAACAAGGACTCCAATCGTCTCAATGTTCCGGCGAAAACTACTTGGCTCATCATTGCCGACACTGGCCTGCTCAAGTTCGTTAACTGACGAAGGCTGGTACGGATTCGCATGCTGTTCTGATTTTGACATTATTGAAGAACAAACGAAACCGATCAGCCAGCGACGACGGTTGATCATCCACTTCGTAACGCCCGACTTCGCCGCTCGGTTGCATCGCGGATGGTTCCCCGAATCCACTATTGAGGCGTTGAGGAAAAAGGCCTAGCGACAAGCTGTGACTCATCTTCATACATTATATAGCCTGGTGCGTCCGTCATCAATTCACGAACGGATATATCCTGTTCGGAAACCAGCATTACGAGGTAACGGATTTGTCGCATACATTCGGTCGCATGTGCCTTAAACCAGCAGATTCCGTCATCCCGACGGTGAGGTTTGCGAGAGAGCACAAACCGGTCTGGGATGGGCAGGTTCGTTTTGAACCAGTTTAGCGTGGTGCGGATCTCAGAGCGACAATAATCGGGAACTCGCTGGTCGTCGAGCAATTCGTATGCAGCACCAAAGATTCCTAGCGGCTGCTTGGTATTTGTGTCGAATTTGTCAGTTACGAATCGGATGAACATCGCCAGTTACCCCGCTACTCACTTTTGAGTGTCCCCTGCGTGGCGTTCTTGATTTTGCGAGTTCGTGCCAATGGTCTGCCGGTTACGAATCATCATACGGACTTCGTGCGATTTCATGCGGGTTCGATACCACCATCCCACATAAACAAACAATGGGGCCATTACAAGCCCTTGGTACGGTGCCGTTACGATCAAGAGTGGAATCGAGGTAACCATTACACCAATAAAGCACGACACGCTAGTTAAGTTTTTCTTAAGTGAGCTCATTTCAATCAGCACCATTCAAAATTGCCCAAACCCTTCGCTCGCCGCAATGTTTGCTAAAACCCCGCGATATTGGTATTGATACGACCAACATGGTTCGCGACTTCGGGCGTCTTAGCCCCTCGGACCGCCCTACGGCCACGAGCCGAGTTGCAGCACGACGCGATAGCCATCCGGATCTTCGTAAGTTCGCCCGTGACGATCCCAATACGGGTTGAACGACGTCACCGCGTGGTAGCCAGCAGATACCATTCGATCAATTGCTGCTTTCCATTCAATGTCGTCCGGCAGGTAAAACACCAGCAGGCTGTCTTGCGTCGGAGCCTGCCCCACCTGGTGCCCCTGTTTGCGAGTGAACTCCAGATGATACGAAGCGCCGACTATGCCGAGCATTACTCCGTCGAATCCATCGTGATCCTGGAATGCCCGAGCTCCGTCAGCCCAACGCCATCCCGGTCGCAAAGGTTCCTTGCTATAATTTACCACCGCCAAATGAGTATATCACCTCCCATTCGAAAGGATTTTTGCAGCATGTTTCGATATATCGCGCTAGGTCTTTCGGTCTTATTCACACCGATGTTTTCGCTTCAAGTCTGTGCTGCCGATCTGGAGCACACCAAGGATACAACTCGAATCCGTCAAGGCAAGAATCGCTGAGAAGAAAGCCATTCTGGTTGATGTCCGCGACTTTGGAAGAATGAAGGAAGGTCATATCAAAAGACGCCGTTCACCTTCCACTTCGTCAACTTATGGAAAAGTCGATGCAGGACAGCTCAGGGAAAAACTTCCGAAGGACAAGATCATCTATACGCACTGTGCAGCTGGAGTTAGGTCATTGAAAGCGGGGAAGATTCTTGGTCGAACATGGATACGACATTCGACCGCTCAACCAGGGTTCGAGGCACTCGTCAAAGCAGGCTTTGAATCGACGAAGGACTAACTTTAGAACATCAACTTTCACTCTACTCCGCGCTCGTGTTTGTCCAACTTTAGTTTGGGGTGCCGCGACGATGAAGGGGGAGGGGTGTGCGGTTTAAAGCTATTAGGCAACAACATTTCTCCAACCTTCCCTCTGAGAGAGTCGCGAGGTACCCAGCGGAGAGGATACGGCGCTAGCCGATTTCGGGAGAAATCGGCAACAACACGACCTACCTAGAGTTGCGTTCTGGTTGACACGGGTTTTCGGGCTGCAATGATATGGAAAGAAGGAATAACGCCATGCTGGGGGCATCAATGCGCTCGGCCTCACCTACCCACCGATTCCCCAACACACCCACACGCTCGGGACTATTAAATTGTTAACAATTTACGACGGTTCCTCCAACGCTTTTGTGATCGCATCCGCCCCCGCAATTTTCTTACGATTGGAGCATTGGGCCTTGGTGGTCTTTCGATGCCTCAATTGTTGCGTGCGAATCCGCAGCCAGCAAAGGCAACTCGAGCAAGTCGGTGATCATGATCTACATGCCGGGCGGACCTCCGCACCAAGACATGTACGACATCAAAACGGAAGCGCCTTCAGAAATTCGCGGTGAATTCGGCCGATCCCGACGAATGTTCCCTGGCATCCAGATTTGCGAGCACCTTCCTTTATTGGCCAAGTTAGCGGACAAACTGGTTTTCATTCGGTCGATGGTCGGTGCCAAAGATCGGCATGAGTCCTTCCAATGCATGACCGGTCGACTAAACGAACGCAATCCGCCAGGTGGATGGCCGGAGTTTGGTTCGGTCATTTCCAAATTGCAGGGCACATCCGATCCAACTTTGGCGTCCTATGTCAATCTATCACCCAAGATGCGTCACACACCGTACAACTTTGGTCGAGCCAGTTTCTTGGGTGTTGGCCATTCTCCGTTTATGCCGCTCGGTTCCATCAAAGACGATATGGTACTCAACGGTATTTCAACGGACCGACTAAGCGATCGCAAAACACTTCTTGCCAAAGTGGACCAGTTCCGAAGATCGGTCGATGCCAAGGGTGCGATGGATGGCATTGATGCTTTCCAGCAACGTGCTTTTGATATCCTAACGTCTGGTCAGATGTTGAAAGCTCTTGATCTTTCGAAAGAGGATCCAAGCGTTCGCGAGCGCTATGGCAAAGGAACAGAAAAAGAGCAAGGCGATGCGGCACCGCGCTTGAATGAGCAATTCCTTCTCGCTCGTCGCCTGGTCGAGGCCGGTGTTCGTGTAGTTACACTCAGCTATTCATTCTGGGATTGGCACGGTGCCAATTTCCGCCACGCCAAAGAGAATTTGCCGGATTTTGATCAAGCCCTCAGTGCACTGATTGAGGATTTGGACCAACGAGGCATGCTGAAGGATACCAGTGTTGTTGCATGGGGCGAATTTGGTCGAACGCCGAAGATCAACAAGGATGCAGGTCGAGATCATTGGCCGAACGTGTCGTGTGCACTGCTCGCCGGTGGCGGAATGCGCACCGGTCAGATCATTGGCGCGACGGATCGCCAAGGTGGCGAGGCGGTCAGTCGTCCCGTAACTTTCCCTGAGGTCTTTGCAACGCTATATCACAATCTTGGATTGAATGCAGCTGAATCCACCGTCGTCGATTTTTCGGGGCGACCCCATTACTTGGTTGACGACAATATCCAGCCAATGCGAGAATTGATATAGCAGGTTTTCAGCTGGCAGAACATTCTATCGCTCGTCCAACCAAATTGCGGTATAATACTGTTCGCGAAAGGTTTGGTTTTCGAAGGCAGCGAGTTCTATGGCGTTTCGCCATGGTTGGTTTAATCCCGTTTCAACGGACATTTCCTCGCGGTCGACCTGCAGACATTTCAACCGCGAGGATTGCAACTGAAGGCAAGTGGCCGACCGAACCTTTTCGCTTTTTTCGAATCCAACTGGTGGAAGGTAACCAAGGCAGCTTTTTCTATGGTGTTTCGCCATAGCTGGTTTCACCCGCTACATGCGGACAATGCGATTCGCCTCGAATGCAACAGGTCGTTCGAGACGAACGCTGCTGAAGGCAAGTACCTGTTGCCTTCCACCATCTTTAGCCAATAAAGCGTAGATTCTGAGCGACCGATTTATCTGATCGGCGTATGGCGTTTCCGCGTTCCAGCAACAGACTTCGTCGCTCTTCATTGAGTTCAATGGTTTCCAGGACCTTCAAATTCTCTTTCAATTGTGCGACGGTCGCAGGTGCAGTCCAACATGCACTGGCCGCCGGTTGTTCCAGACTAAAGCGATAACAATCTGCAGCCAGAATCTCAACTCCCGACTTGGCATCGCGCCCAAGGAGTCTTCCGTAGCAGGTGCTGTTGAACAGAATGACAGGTGTGTTTAGTTTTACCGCCAAGGGCAAGACCTCAGACTCAACACCTCGATGAGCCGAATTGTGTCGTACCATGATCGGCCCGTAGCCTCGTTGGAGTGCCTCGGTCGCAAGAGTAAGGTTGTGCGTCGAAAGCGAATGTGCCTTTATCTTTCCGCTGGACTGTAGTTTGGAAAGTTCGAATACCGATTCAGGCGAAATGCGACTCCAGTCGCGAACCCAAAACATCAGAAACAGATCGATCGATTCGCGATTCAGCAGCTTTAGAATTCGATTTACATCTGCCGCGATTCGCTTTGGCTCTGCCTCAAAAGTCCCAGAAACCAACTGGATGCGATCCCTCTGCGAAACCGGCAAAGAGAGCATGAATCGACGCATCGATGCGTAATTGGGTTCGAAAAACATCAGCTCAATTCCCTGCTCGACGGCCAACCGAAACCCCGATTCAGGCAGATGATAATGCCCAGAGAGGCCAAGCGGCGCGACCGGTATCTGGCCGGGCAACACCACCCTTGCATAAGGTGCCGTTCCAGAATTGCAGTCGATCATTTGGTGAGGCAGCACGACCTTGGATGGCCTGGCAGGAGATTGGGGCAAGGTTCGATTCAAAATCGCTGCTGCTGTTCTCAATACGGACCACGACGTTTCCGCCTCGAGATCGCGAAATAGCTCTTCAGCTGCATTTCGATCCATTGATCGACAACGAACCCGCGGATGTTTATCGCCGAAGGCAATGCGAAGCTGGTCGTAAGTTGCTGAATCAAACTTTGGCCTTTCCTCAGAACGACTCGCTGCCCCTGGTATCCAGGCCAAGCGATCAGCATCTAGATGTTTCATCAGCTGCTGCAAATGAGTAAAACCAGGATGCCTTGGGTCTTCAAGCCAAACGGCCAAAGCGGCAAAAATCTCCCGTTCACCACAAAGTTCTAGTCGTCTGCGGGCTTCATCCGCCAGGGCTTCATAGTCGCTACCGAGCCAATGCACCGACCAAAGGTCCAGCTGTCGATCGATTGATCGTAAATTCGATTTCAGTTTCCAAGCAATCACCAAAGGATCGGGATCGACAAACCAGGGTTCCGGTGCAACCAGCGGCTCCCCGTTAAAAACTGGCGTTATCACATCGTGCACCAAACATGGGGGCAATTGTCCCGTCGGCAGATCTGCGAGGACATGCATCTGCCGCCAGACACCTAAACGACGCGCACGATGGATTGGGGTAGGCGAATTGGTTGACTGTCCCCAAGACTGTAGCGCAACTTCGATAACCCTTGTCCAAGATTTTTGCATAGCAAGCTGCTCGGCCTGTTCCACGACCGCCATTCGGACTCGCCAGTGTGGATCGTCGGCCGCCGCAAAAAGAACTTGCCAATCTAAATCGGTGAAGTCCTCTTTATCCCAATGGCCAACTGCTTGCACTGCCGCTCTACGTGTCATCCATGATGGATCGCTTTTCAAATGGTGAAGTATTCTTGGCCTGGCTTCGGTTACATGGGTCAATAATTCGATTCCCAATTGACGCGGTTCGGACCATTGCAAATCCATCGCTCGCTGAATCGTGTCGATGGCAAGAGCTCGGTATGAGCCATCGAATAGGGTGGCGAGTTTTCGGATAGCCGATTGGATTTCGGTAGAAGTTATGCCACGATCATCGTTCGCCAAGGATGGGTCGATGGCATCCCATATCAGATCCACCAGCGCATCTCGCTGATGATGGGACATGGCATGGCCAGTATCAAACAGATCGATCCAATTCAGATCTTGCTGGGCTGGTCGGGCAACTTTCCAGAGAGCACTTTCGGGTGGTATATTCACGGTGATTCTGCTTTGTCCAGCCCTCAACCCGACTCGTGAGCGAGGGACAGCTGCCATTTTCTTGGGGAAGTTCGCAAAGTGAATAACATAACCGAAGTCGCCCCACGTTGGCTTTTGCGGCCACTGCCCGCGTTTGCAACAGTTGATCAAAATCTAAACAATCGAGTTCTGGCACTTTGCGATCAGCTACCAGATAAGTTGCATGAATTAGATAGGTTGCTGGAAAAGCAAAGTAGCAAAACCTGGTACGACGCGGCGGCTAACATTGCTAATGCTGCGGTCTGGGAAAAGCTGGATTCGATCCTCAATCGCGACGATTTGAAAGTGGTTTGTTCGAACTATTTTCGAAATCACTTTCCACACGATGGACTTTCGCGAGTCATTCGTCGGATGGTCATTCGACCAAGTCTGAAGAGTTACGGAACTCGATTGTTAAAGGATACCCAGCTTTCGGAAGTCGCTATTGCGACATATAGCTTCGGCCAGGGAAACAGCCAAAATTGGAATCGCGATCGAACTGGAAAGCGAAGATCCGGCAGTTCTGCTCGTCGACAATTGCAAGGCGTTCCCGATATTGCCACCGTTGGTCAATTGCGAGAACTACTGAAAATTCGCTCTACATCGCAGCTGGGCTTTTTCCTGTCGTCGGTCGCAGGCAACAAGGGACCCTATAATCAGTTTGAGATCCTCAAGCGTTCTGGCGAGCCGCGCCTGATCCATGCGCCTTGCACTAGTTTATTGTGGGTTCAGAAGCGAATTCTGAGAAGCATTCTAGAGCCACTTCAAGTGCACGCATGCTCACACGGATTTGTTAAAGGTAGATCCACAGTCAGTAATGCTGCTCCGCATGTTGGTGCTCCGCTGGTACTCAAATTCGACTTGCGAGATTTTTTCCCGACCATTGGTGAGTATCGAGTGATGGGGCTATTCGCCAGTATGGGGTATCACATAGGCAAAGGACGTTACTCGACAGACGATCGGAGCCACGAAGTTGCGCCAGTACTCGCGAGGTTGTGCTGTCTGACAAATGAGCGAGGCAAGCCTGGAATGTTGCCACAAGGCGCACCGACATCGCCAGCGATCACCAATCTGATTTGTCGAAAATTGGATCAGCGGTTGCTGGGAATTGCTGCCAAATTTGGCGGCCATTATTCAAGATATGCAGACGATTTAACCTTTTCCTTTCACGAATTGTCCACCAATGTTGGTAGATTTCGCTGGTGGATTGAGCAAGTTTGCTTTCAGGAAGGGTTCTTGGTTCGACAGGACAAGTTTCGGGCGATACGAGGTTCTCAACAACAACGCGTAACGGGGATCGTTGTTAATGAACGAATGAACGTCTCGCGGCAGCAGCGTAGAAAGGTCCGAGCGATGTTGCACCAATGTAGACGAGATGGAGTCATGGAAGTGCAAAAACGAGAGCCGGGAATCGCTGGCTACCTTCGTGGTTTTGCTGCTTACGTCAACATGGTCGATCCATCGGATCAAGGAAAATTAATGCGCGAGGTGGTCGAGGTACTATCGAAGAATAACTGATATAGGCACACTTCTGCACACATGCTTAATCCGGATGAGACATGCAAACCAAACCTCGTGAACAGTTGGAAGCCCTAAAAAACGCCATCAACGAAACGATGATCCATGACGATCCTCGCTGCGAAATGAAGATTTGGCGGATTCTAGGAAAGGCAGAGAGCGATCGCCTGAGTCGACTCGGTCTTCGGTATGCGATCGAGCAAGGCAAATTGAACTCAACAACCGCGCTGTGGAGCGTGCAAGAGCGTAAGGGCTTCCTCGATACATCCTCCTCACCGTCGCGAACGCTTTGGTGGACGCACCCAATAACGGGAGATCAAATGATCTTCGTTCCGTGCGGCAAAGCACAACTTGGAAACCCAACCCAGGCTCACCGAGTTGCAGGCTTCTCCATGGCACGATTTCCTGTCACCAACGACCAGTTCGCAAAATTCGTTGCTGAATCGAACTACAAACCGCAGGACGACATGCAGTTCGGTGAATTTCTAGCGCATTGGACCGAACAAACGAAACTTAAAACTGGGGCCAGTAGAACGTCTGCTGCGAGGCTACTTCAACATCCTGTGACCTGGGTTTGCTTGACCGATGCACTAGCATATTGCGATTGGTCAGAAAGCCAATTGCCGAGCGATGAGGAATGGGAAAAGGCCGCTCGCGGTTGCGATGGCCGCGAATACCCGTGGGGTAACACGAGGCCCATGGATCGATTGAGTCCCAAGAATGTCGCGCGATTGGCGGCCGATTCGACAACTGCTGTTGGAAAGTATCCCGACACCCGTTCGCCATGGGGTTGTGAAGATATGGTCGGTAATGTTTCGCAATGGTGTCTTGGCCACCGGACCTCCTACAGCGGAGAGGAACAACAGTCTGTTCGCGGCGGTTGCTTCTTCCGCTCCACCAATGCTACAACTCGGGTCAGCCATCGACGTTTCCTCAATCCATTGCGACGCAACGCATGGGTAGGTTTTCGTATCTGTGTTTACTGAACGCTCGAAGCAACCTCCTCGCTGCTCGCTGATTTCCGCTAAGATGACGAACGTGTCGGCGTGTAGTTTTAACCCCAAACTAGGAGAACGGTAATGTTGAACGCAAAGTTTTTGTCGAACGCAGTAGTTGGGCTTTGCTTTGTAACTATGTTGGCAGGCGTTGGTTTTGCACAGCGTGGTGGTTTTGGAGGTCGTGGTCAACAGACTCGGGCGAGATATGAATTAGCAACACTGCCAGAGGTCCAGGCAGAACTGAAACTAACCGATGAACAGAAGAAACTTGCCGCAGATCTGCTCGCCAAGCAGCGTGAGAAACGACAGTCATTCGGCCAAGGCGGCGACTTCCAAGCCATGCGGGCTGAAATGGCCAAAATGAACGCAGAGTTCGATACGGAGTTCACTGGCAAATTAGATGAAACCCAAAAGGCAAGAATGCATGGACTGATTGCCCAAGTGAACGGCGCAGCGGCGTTGCTAGATGCCGCGATTTCAAAAGCTTTGCAGATTAACGATGAACAAGCAAATAAGTTGAAGGCCGTGAATGAAGCGAACATGGCCGCGCGACGCGAAGCGATGTCGGGCCTACAGGATTCAACACCCGAGCAGCGACAAGAGGCCATGACCAAGCTTGCCGACAAGGAAAACAAATCTCTACTGGCAGAGATCACAGATGACCAAAAGAAAAAGTTTGAGGATCTGAAAGGTGCTGCTCTGACGATAGACCAATCACCTCTTCGCCCGACAAGACGCGGCCAATAGCCGAATGCCGTAAAATATCGCTATCTTGGTTTTGTATGCCACCGGCCTTGCACATACCATTGGAAGGCGGCCCTTGGGAGGGCGAAGCCATTATAGCTCTAAACATCTTTGCCCTGAACTTGGAGATACGCCTTCGGGCTTGTCCGATGGATACACGTTTGGAAACCAGAAGAACCGTGGCTTGGCCGCGCGTGCCTGGCTTCTGACTTGTCCAGATGGAGCCTGTTTAGAGCGGTGACGCGACGCTCCTGCGGAGCCAAATTCGGCCGCCGCACACCGTTCACAAGCGATCGTTCGTGCCTCGATTGCTTGTGGACGGTGGGTCGCGGCACAGGCGGCTAAAGCCTGGACACCAGCGAAAACGAATAGCATGACATCCAGCCAATTTCATACAACACAATGGACGATCGTTCGCGGTGCACAGGCTTGGCAGACCGAACAACGCCAGCAAGCTCTTTCGCAGCTTTGCCAAGCCTACTGGATGCCCCTATACGTCTACCTTCGCCGAAGCGGCTATAGCGATGCCGACGCCGAAGATTTCGTACAAGGACATTTTGAACGGCTTCTAAGCAACGATTTCCTTAAGTCCGTGGATTCGGCCAAAGGTCGCTTTCGATCGTTTTTATTGGCATCTCTCAAGCACTTCGTAAGTAATCAACACGCCAGAGATAAGGCAATCAAGCGAGGTGGCCATGTCCAACTGACTAGCTTGAATTTTGAAAGCGCCGAGCGATGGTATCAGCTTGAACCTGCCAACAATGCAACCGCCGACAGACTTTTCGATCATCGTTGGGCGATCACACTCATGGAGTTGGTAATGAGCCGACTGAGAGAACGCTTGGCGACTCAAGGAAGATCGGAACTGTTTGACCTATTGCAGCCTCATCTCATGCGGGATTCGCAGCGAGTGCCCTATAGCCAGATCGCAACTCAACTGAAGTGTAGCGTCGAATCGCTCAAGTCAACCATGCATCGCATCAAAGGTTGGTATCGTGAACTTTTAATGGCCGAGATTTCGCAAACAACAAGCCCAGAAGAGGTGGAAGACGAACTCAACGATCTGTTGCGAATTATTTCCGAAAAAACTTGAATCCTGGAGCAACCTCTTGCTCGATTTCTGTCTGTAAGCAATGAACATCCCATAGTTCCAAAGGTCATACGATGTCATTGCCAAACAGCTCAGACTCCATTTCAGACAATTCCCTGTCGAAACACCCTGAACAGCAAGCTTGCCTGGAGTGTGGGCGGACGCTGAATCCAGCTTCTGGGCAGGATGTCTGTGCCGACTGTGCAATGCGAAATCTGCTCAATCACTCGTTCGAGCAGACAAAGGGTCATCCTTTATCACTTCTTTCTGATCCCGAAAGGGACATAACCTTTGATGCAGCCGGATCGCCACACCTGGTCGATCCACTCAAACCCGAACAGCAGATTGGACCGTTTAAAGTCATCCGCCGGCTTGGTCGAGGCGGAATGGGTACTGTCTACGAAGCGCAAGATTGCGTGAATCAACGGCGGGTCGCACTGAAAGTCCTTAGTCGTCCTGTAACGAATGACGAAGCACGACAGAGATTCCTCCGCGAAGGACGCTTGGCCGCTTCCATCAATCACCCTAACAGTGTTTTCGTATTTGGAACGCATCAAATCGACGGGCATTCCATGATCAGCATGGAGTTGGTCAGCGGTGGTACGCTTGAATATCACCTTCGTCGCAATGGTCCTCTGTCAGCGCGTGAAGCGGTCGAAATTGCATTACAACTGATTGATGGTTTAGTGGCAGCTCACGAAAAGGGAATTCTACATCGCGATATCAAGCCATCGAACTGCTTTATGGGAGCGGATGGAATCGTCAAGATTGGGGACTTCGGATTATCCATCTCTTCCGATCCTGAATTCCACGAGAAGATCACAACGCAGGGCGTGATGCTGGGCACTCCTGCATTCTCCTCGCCTGAGCAACTTCGGGGCGACGCTTTGGATGTACGCTCGGATATCTATGCGCTGGGTAGCACGCTCTATTTTCTTCTGACCGGCAAGACACCGTTTAGTGCCGATGGTGTCGTGCGGATGATCGCCAAGGTCTTGGAGGGAGTCGTCGTTCAACCGCATCAACTCGAGCGAGATATTCCTGTCGAACTTTCTCAGATCGTGATGCGCTGCTTAAGTAAAGAGCCCGGAGACAGATATCGATCCTACCAAGAACTTCGCGCGGCTCTTCTACCGATGGCGGCCACGACTGTCGAACCTGCAACGCCAGGTCTGCGAGCGTTAGCGGAAGTGATCGAGTGGTTTGCATTGGCAATACTGGGATTTACCCTGTATTTGGTTACCGGCTATCCAACGTTGAATTTTTTATACTACAAGTTCGCGTCGGTCCTGAGCACCGTTGGTGCAGGAACCGTGATGCTGTGGATTGGCAGTTACTGCATTTACTACGCGGCTACCGAAAGCCTGTTTGGGTGTAGTTTGGGAAAGTGGCTACTCGGGCTACGTGTAGTTGATCTAAAACAGAATCGCCCAAGTTTTCCCGCCGCCCTCTTGCGAGCGGCAATATTCTTGCTGGTACCCACGATTCCTAACTGGCTTTATCTACTATACGTTCAATTCCGAGTTGTTAATTTTCAAGCTCTCTCAGGTACTGAGGTAATGGTCGAGGTGGCAATAGGAATTTCAGCTGCTATCGGCAACTGGGTACTATTTGCGGTTCTTTTTGCAGGTGCTCGAAAACAAAACGGTTGGTTGGGGATTCATGAAATGATCAGCCGAACGCGAGTCGTTCAGTCTGGCGAGCCGCATGCAAAGCACATTAATCTGTCGGTTGAAAAAGAACATCCACTCGCATCTGAGCAAGCAATAGGGCCATATTCGATTATGGGTCAAATGGCAACGAACGGTGGTTCGATTCTGCTGATCGGATTTGATCCAGTATTGCTGCGTCGTGTGTGGCTACGCAGCGACATTTCAAACAGCGGTTTCACAGCCCATCCGGAAATTGCTCGCCCCACCAGACTACGATGGCTTAATCGTGTTGAAGATCAGGGGCGTATTTGGGATGCGTTCGAGTATGTCGAAGGTCAACCCCTTATCAACGCGATTGGCAATGATGCGGATTGGAACAGCGCTAGAAAGTGGCTGGCCGATTTACAACACGAACTTCTGCAAGCGACTCAACAGCAAACGCTACCGCAATCACTGTCATTGGATAACTTATGGCTAACCAAAAACGGACGTCTGAAGTTGCTGGACTTTCCGGCACCGATCGGAAACGACCAATGTATCATCGAGGCAACCGCTGTTTGCCCGACAAGCCACTCCAATGGTTTTCACCCCTTTGCCGAAACCAACTCTGCGACCCAAAGTGCGGAAAGTTTACTGCGAAGCATCGCTCAAATCCTGAAACAATCGCTTCGAGCAAAGCACCGACGCGCTTTGCCACCACCTTTGTTTGTCACCCAGTTGTTGGATCGACTGGTTGGTACCGAGGATCTTTCCACCAAGCTCAACGCGTTGAAAGTTGCGGTAGCCAAGACGCAAAATTCAGATCGCAGACGACGCCTGTTAATGTCTGCGGCCTGTTACGCGATCCCAGTCTTACTGACACTCACAGGTCTTGGTAGCGAAGTAATCAACTTTTTGCACTACAAGAAAAATGAAGGTCTTCGCGACATTGTTGTTCTAACGAACATCGCCAGTCAGAGTATGCAGTTGAACAGTTCGCTATACGCCGATGCAACAACCGTCCTGGCAAGCAGGTTGAATCGTTTGGTTGACGACAATCCAAGTCATCAACAGACAAAGAGATTTGTAAGCAATGTTTCGAACCTACAGCCCAAGCTTCGCGACGATCTAGCTCTGGCCGTTGAGGCACCCGCCCCGAGTCCAGCGGAAGTGGACGCTGCATTTGACAGAATCAAAGCCGATCCAGTTTACATGCAATGGGAGAACTTTCCCTCGATTAATTGGT
Source organism: Ottelia alismoides (assembly GCA_037367405.1). NCBI lineage: Eukaryota > Viridiplantae > Streptophyta > Magnoliopsida > Alismatales > Hydrocharitaceae > Ottelia > Ottelia alismoides. The sequence goes on from JAZKJV010002101.1 coordinate 210,666, forward strand.
TCAATGGTCTAATGGGTCCAGCAACTGTAGGTCCAACAACGCTTTTGTTCTATGTGGCGATTCCGGCGCTGATTGCTGGTTTATTGTTTCGTGGAGGCTTGATCATACATGGCTTTCGAACGGTGATTGTGAACATGAACGGCTACCCAGCCGGTCGAGTACGCATATTACTGAGAAGCCTTTTGCCGGTGGGCTCTCTTGTTGCTGTTTGCGTTCTGTGGAATTACGTGTCAGTCTATCCAAGCAACGTCGCTACTACTTCGGCCTTGGTATTTCTATATGGCTTGGCAATCGTTTCCAATCTTTTCGGCTTGAGAAGTCTGCCAGATCGGATCGCTGGCACGGCAGTGGTCAGTAGAGACCAATACTTCGACACAATTTAACTTTTGGGGGTGGTCAAACGCAAAATCACTTACCCGCTAATCACGCAAATCTCCGTCAATAAATGTATCAGCGATACGGAGCGCCATTCAACAAAATTGGTAACTAGTGCGATCATCGTAGCCCCAGTACAGCGACGAATGCCTCTTTGCATTTTGCATTTTGAGATTTGATATTTGGGATTTGAGATTTGAGATCTGAGATCTGAAATTGCAAAGTACCAAATATGTCCTGCTAGACGCTAAAGCGCCGAGAGACATATCAGGTGTATTTGACGGGCCAACGTACTATCCAATAAAATAAAGGCCACAAACTCAAACGAATCCTAAAACACTCGCTTATGCCCAATCATCGTTTACAGCAAATTGAAACGAACCACCTGTGGCCAGACTTTCATGCGACCTTTTTGAATTACTGGCGAGAGTCGCTCATGGATTGCCTGCCACCAAAGTACGAGGCTCGTATTGGCGAACAGTTGTGCCTATTCAGTGCTGAAGACAGTCTGCGCCGTGTTGGCCCCGATATCTCCATCGTGCGATCAAGCTCCCTTGATTATGGCGACGAAGTTGCGCCGAATTTTCGCACTGCGATCTTGGATCATGTTGTGATCGATGAGGAACTGCGGTGGCGACACTTGGAGATTGTTCATCGGCCGGATAGGCGATTAGTCGCAGTTTTAGAATTGCTTTCGCCAAGCAATAAATGCGAACTAGGGCTAACAAGATACTTGATCAAGCGAAACGAATTTCTGCAGCAGCCGGTTCATCTGATTGAGCTCGATCTCTTGATTGGCGGACATCGGTTGCCGCATCAACAACCCTTACCCCATGCTGAATACTACGCCTTTGTAACTCGGGCCGAATCCTCTTCCAAGTGTCACGTTACGGCTTGGAGTGGTGATGGCGATTTGCCTCAGATCTCCATTCCATTGTTAGCTCCGGATCAGGATGTCTTTAGTTCATTGCAAAGCGTCTTTGAGGTTGCTTACCAAAAGGGACGCTATTCGTGTTAGATCCGACGGCGCGGTTGGACTACCGAGAATCTCTGCGTATCACCAAATTCTGATCGATCATCCATCTCAAGCAAGCGTCTGTCCACTGAGCGTAGGGGCGAACATCCGAACGCACACCAAAATCATGTGACGTTGAAGCGTAAAGATGCATTTCAACCGGTACTCCAACTTGCTGCAATGCAGAATAGAGCAATACGCTATGCGAAGGTGGACTGATCGGATCGTTGCTGCCGTGAACTAAAAAGACTGGCGGTACCATTTCAGTGATTTTCAAATCAGATGACAATTCGTGCTTGTCTTTCGGTTTCAGATATCCAGGATAAGCCGCAATGGCAAAGTCGGGACGACAGTCGACTTGATCAACCTCATCCGTGGCTGTGTAAGTTCGCTCATTGAGATGCGTCGCGGTGGAGATTGCAAGATGCCCACCTGCTGAAAAGCCGATCATACCAATCCGATCTGAGTTCAAGCCCCATTCCTTCGCTCTGCTTCGTATCAAACTGATCGCTCGCTGTGCGTCCTGCAACGGACGACGAGCTGGCAGGGTCTTATCTTCGTCAGGTCGTCGGGGCACTCGGTACTTTAGAATAATCCCAGTGACTCCATGAGATGTTAGCCAATGCGCGACCTCTTCGCCTTCCAATTGCCAATATAGATCCCAATATCCGCCACCAGGACAAATGAGAATCGATGTGCCAGTGTCCAACTTGGGATCGGGTCTATAGATTGAAATCGTTGGCTTGGTTACGTTTGTGATCATTCGCGTTGAAGTAATCACTTCGACTTTGTCGCGAGTGAGCGCGGGTGATCTGCGAATATACTCTGCACCGATGGTTCCTGGCTCGTCGGGCGGAACACTCGGCCAAAGCTCTACGATTTGCGGTTCAACACTTGGTTTTTCAACGCACACATGCAATCGCGTTGTCATTTCATTACCGTCGCGTCCTGGATGCTTGACGCTCACGATGTAGTCGCCTGGATTGGCAAAGCGGTGTTCCGTCTCGGCATAACCATTGGCTGCGTGACGATCAGCGTTGCCATCCGAACGGACCTTGACCTCGGGACTGCCATCGCCAAAGTTCCAAGTTTCCCCCAGAGCATCGCACGCAAACGCCCTGACCTTAAAGATCACCGGCTCGCCGGGACGGATGTCCTTTGTCGGCCAATAGCTTGCGTGCAAAGTCGGAGAGTATTGATTGGTCAGCTTGGGATCGATCACAAGCACCGTCGCAAAATCGGTACTGGTGTTTCCAAGATCATCCGTGACTTTCAGGATTTCGCTGTATTGTCCGGGTTTGGGATAATTTCGATTAACTAAGGCCTGATCATTCGTTCCACCATCTGAGAAAGTCCATTCAAAGCGACTGATTATGCCGGATGCACTCCACGATTGAGAGCCGTCAAGGGTTGCGGCTTCGCAAGCGAAGATTAGGTGATGGGGACGGGCAATTGCGACTACCTTTGGTTTGTTTTGTCGTTGATAGGCTTCCCAGAGGAAAGCGTAGCCTTCTTCGATTCCCAATTTGCCGGACGGCTGGATCGCCTTGATGTCAAAGTGTAGGTGCGACCAAGCTGTCGCTCCTTCCTTTCCAACTAGACCAATTCGCTGCCCTTTGGTTACGCGGTCTCCCAAGCGGACATCGATCGTCTTGAGGTGGCTGTAGCGATAGAACCAATTGCGTGCATCGCGTATGTAGACAACATCTGCCCTTTCGGCCACTGGTGGATTCGTGGCGTCATCCGCTTTCGCCATACCCGATGAAACGACGACTCCATCGGTTGCAGCGATCACTTCGGTCAATCCTTCTGCGCCACCAATATCAAGCCCATAGTGATAATAGGTCTTGCGTTGAACGGGTGCGTCGCCACCGTCGACGTAAGAAGGTTCGTTTGCCATTTGCGTTGCGCTAGCGAACCATTTCTGGCGAAGCGGATAAACGAACTCATCGGGAGGCATCCACGTCGAGTTGCCGGGCCAGATTCTTAGCCGCACATCGTTACGGAGTCCCCATGGGTCATCGCGACCATCGACACTCTCATTCAATCCACGAGTGGCAGGACAATCGACTTGCATTTTGCCCACAACTGTTGGCAAGCGATAGTTGCCAGAAACTAGCGTAGCAGCTATCCCGTCAACCTCAATTTTAACTCTGACTTCGCGTATGGCCTTCCGAACGGAATCTCTAATCTCCGTTAGATCGATAACTTTCAATTGGACGGTTGATTTATCAGATAACTCGACACTTGCTACGTCTCCGATGTTTACGTCTACGGTTCGATGCCTTGGCGCGTGCCTATCGTCAGCCTGTGCAGGACTTACAACCAGCAACACAAAGCTTAACGGCATGAATACCACCAGCCGTGCGATGGAAGAGAGATTACGCATGGTGGCGGTTCCTAAAGACAGATAGATAGATGTCAGAAAGATGAAGTGCTGAAATTTACCATCATGGAAAAATAGCGAATCCAAGACTTGCTAAGGTCAGGGGCGATTGCAGCCATCGACGCTTGTTCGTTTGGTTGCGCAACATCCTTCGTATTTGAACAATATAACTGAAGGGTAATGACAAGACCACGAGTTGCGGCTAGAGTCAACGACTAACTGGTATGATGTACCGTATCCCAAGTTAGCATGCACGCGATCAGCAGTTTATCGCCCTGGACATGAGCTCTTGCCATACCGACTCAACCTACCTTAGCGTTCCCTCAACGATGGAGTTTCAGAATGTCGCGATTGTTTTTTTGTTTTGCCTTCGCATTGCTGGTCGGCTTTCCATTTCCAATCCAAGTTTTAGCCCAGTCAGGCGACGATGGAAAATTGCGGATCATTTGTTTTGGTGCTCACCCTGACGATGCAGAATACAAAAGCGGCGGTTCGGCCGCGCTCTGGGCCAAAGCGGGACATGCCGTCAAGTTAGTATCAGTTACCAACGGCGATATCGGTCATTGGCAGATGGCGGGTGGACCGCTAGCCAAACGCCGGACTGCCGAATCGGCTGAGGTTGCCAAACGCCTGGGAATCACTAGCCAAGTACTAGACATTCACGACGGCGAATTAGAACCCACATTGGAAAACCGTCGAATTGTTACGCGCTTGATTCGAGAGTGGAATGCAGACATCGTTATCTCGCATCGGCCATGGGATTATCATCCTGACCATCGCTACGTCGGCGTGCTGGTACAAGATGCGGCATACATGGTCACCGTTCCTTTCTTTTGCCCCGATACCCCGCCTCTGAAAAAGAATCCGGTGTTCCTTTACTCAAGTGACGGCTTTAAGAAGCCCTATCCCTTCGTAGCCGACATTGCCGTATCGATCGATGATGTGTTTGAACAAAAAGTCGATGCATTGATGGCTCTTGAATCGCAAACCTTCGAAGGCGGCGCAAACGGATCGGCTGAATCCACGGCCGATGCACCGCCAGCGTCGAAACCTGAACTGCGACGCGAATGGCTGAAAGAGCGTTGGGTTCGACGCTCTACCGCAGAAGCCGATCGTTTCCGCGATTCACTCGTCCGATGGTACGGCGAAGAGAAAGCTAAAGCGACTAAGTACGCCGAAGCTTTTGAGATTTGCGAATACGGTCGCCAACCGAATCCAGAGGAGATCCGCAAGCTGTTTCCATTTTTGAAATAGAGAAGAAATAGAAGAAGGATGACAAAAAAATGGATGACAAAAAAATTTGCTTGCAGGAAAACTGAGATGCAGTTGTTAGAGAGGAGTGAAGTCGAACCATTCAAAATGGTCTGGTAGTGATGGGCTGGCTGCGAATTCAAGGTGCAAGATCCGGCGGTGCATCGCGTTGCCCGGAACACTTGCAATGCTGCAGTGCGTTAGCAACGGTCGCATGACGAAGACATCGCCAGCGGATAGTTGGATGGTTTGTTGGCCAGTACTTTGTTCATCGCTGGTAGAACCAGTCGTGGATCGATGACTGCCCGCGATAACCCGCACCGGCCCATTCTGCATGTTCATTGCGTCCAAATGGCAACGAAGGGTGAGCATACTCTGGAGCACAGTTTCGGGCGCTTCGACATGCGGAACACCTGCTTTCACGGTGGGTTTTAGAAACACTGCTGACGGATGATGTTGTCGCACCGCAATCGTCATATCCTTATGCCAAGGCAACGACCACGACTTTTCGGGAGGCTTGTCAAAGTACAATCCACGAACCAATCCACAATTATCGCCGAGCGTTCGTCGCAACAGATCGATCAGGCAAGGCCTCTTCCATATGGTCCGGCAGACCGGAACTTGTGAAAGCAGATTTCGCCCACCGATCAACGACTTGCCTCCCCGCAGGGATTCTGTGCCATCCTGATTGGCATTTAGAGCCGATTCGATGGACTCGATTAAGGTTCGGATTTCAACTTCATCGAAGACATTGATCAGAGTAGTAAATCCATTTTGTTCGATGTCAACGCACGCTTGGTCAAGATCCATTTTCCGTATTCTTATCAGTGTATAGTGTGCCGCGTCGCTCCGCCGACGCGATTATAAACAGCACACACATCATAACAAACACCAATCGCCAATGCCCACCAAATGACAACATCGCCTGAGTAGACTATATAATCATTTGGCATTTCCAACGATTTTCCCAAGCCTCGACCTCACCGTGTCCTCCTTAACTTCCCTTACACACATGACAACTTATACTGCCGTCAATATTTATGTTGTGCATTCGATTCGCGCCCTGACTATTCTTCTGTCAGGAATCGTCTTTCTGCCGAAGTCAATCGCCCAAGAAGCTTTGCAGCCTGTGAAGCTGAATGCTCGAATTCAACAGGTTCAACCCATGACGGGGATTGTCCTTTGGACAACAAACGAGGCGGTAGAGTCGGCACCCATCCAACTTGAGTATGCATACCTCACGTATCGTGAAGTCACCAAGGCGGATGGAACCTACAACTGGGAACCATTGGAAAAACTTCTGCAGGAAGTTGCTACGCGAAAGCACCAATTGATTCTTCGATGGCACGATACTTATGTTGGGAAAAAAACGGGCATACCTGACGTTATCACCAAGTTACCCGACTACCGCACGATAAAGGGCAAGAGCGAAAAGAAGCAAACTGAGTTTCCTGATTGGTCTCACCCAGCGTTGCAGAAATTTGCTCTCCAGTTCTTTACGGATTTCGCCAAGCGATATGACAACGATCGCCGTCTCGCGTTTGTTCAAGTCGGTTTTGGTTTATGGGCCGAGTACCATATCTACGATGGGCCGATGAAACTGGGGACAACTTTTCCATCGAAAGAGTACCAAACCAAGTTCCTAAAACATATGAACGCATCGCTTGTCAAAACACCTTGGATGATCTCCGTGGATGCGGCAGATAGTGATTGGACACCATTGGAAGACAATGATCAACTTTTGAAACTCTCGTTTGGATTGTTTGATGATTCGTTCAATCACAAACGCCACGAACAAGAGAACGTACCGAATTGGAAGGTATTGGGCATGGATCGTTGGCGGACGGCTCCCATGGGAGGTGAATTTGCCTTCTTTGATGACGTTGAACAACGCAACGCGTTGGCTGCCAATGGACCCTATGGGACTTCATTCGAAAGCCACGCGGCTCGTTTCCATTCGACTTTTATCATTGGGGATGCGCAACCGAATTTTCAGAAGCCGGAGCGCATTCGGCAGGCAGGTCGAGCGACTGGTTATGCTTTTCGCGTGACGCGATTTGAGTCCGCTGAGGGTCGATCCTTAGTTGAAGTGCAAAATACAGGCATCGCACCGATCTACTATGACGCTTTCCCCGCCGTCAATGGCCGGCGCTCCGACACTTCGTTGAAGGGACTGCTACCGGGTGAGAGCAAATCCTTTCGCGTTGCTAGCGGTGGTCCGCAGCCAGTCTTCACAATCGAGTGCGATCGACTTGTCGATGGTCAAAAGATCGAGTTTGACGCGAGTCTTCCGTAGTGCTTTGCGAAAGTGGTGTGACCTAGTCGCCCTTCGCTCCCGAAAGTAGCGCGGCATCTGAGCCTCCGCCGCAGGTCACTCTACCACCTCCCGATATCTATCTGTCGGGCTAGGGCAAGTTCCTACGATGTACCAGGAAAGCGACTGGTCACAGTTAACTTCCCTAATGGAGGCTCGGTATGTACGACACTCTGAAGATTGTAACGGTTGGTTTTACTCTGGCGTTTTTCTTTGCGCCGGCTCAGGCCACGCATGGTGGGATTGTGAAGGTACATGTGGCGGGTCACGTCACCAGTTGGGATGGTGGATTGGGAGCTCAATTTTCCGTGGGCGACGTATTGAACATGACCTACACCCTTGATACTCAGGCCGTTGATGGCATTCTGAACCTTGACACGGTAGGCGAATACGACTTACTCGGGTTTGAAGGGGTGCTTGGCAGTTATCAATTCAAAGCAGGCAATACACGTGCATTCACTTATCCGGATTCGACTCCATTCGGCGACCAATTCTTTGTACTCGGAAATTTCATGGTAGGGGCAGATGTCGCAGGGGCCAAAGTGGTCCTTGCGTGGCTCGAATTTCGAGATCTCGATGCCACATACTTGAACGAAGACTTCCTGCCGTTAGTCGCGCCGGACCTATCCTTCTTCGAGATTAAGGGGTTCATGCTGGCTTTTGACACTCCCAACAGCGACCGTATCTGGGTGCGAGCGAAATTGAGTTCCACTTCGACGGAATACATAGGAACCAATGCAATTCCAGAACCCAATTCGTTGACAATTGCCATGTTGTTAGGCACAGCAGGCTGTACATTTTGCCGAGCGACACGCAAACCGCCCTTTGGTCTCAGTTCGTCGAAGTAACCGACCGGACCAGATCGGTCGTACACCGGAACCTAAAGTCATCGGCGTTAGGCCAGAGAGGTCCTCAGGCCGATGATACCCTATCCGATGATCAATTGCCCTTTGATGTCGATCAATCGTTGACGATCCAGGTTGTCAACCGTGGTCCGTGCAGTACCATTGGTTGAGCCATTGACGTTCACGACAGTCCCGGCGAACGGATTCCAAAATCGAGTTTTTACTACCGCACCCGCTGCGGACGTTATACTGGAACGGTTGGTTACCGTATCCAACTGAGTGAGCGCTAGATTCGATTGAATTCCAGCTATCCGAGCACTGCCTATGTTGGCTACATCAACTTGCCCAAGCGCGAGTATACTGGTATTGAAGCCAGTCAACTGGGCGTTGCCAAGCGAGATGTTGGTAAAGAGCGTTTGAACGGTCTCCGCTACAGCGCTTGAATCGCCGATCGCACGGAGCGATCCGTCGGTAGTGACATCCGCATTCATGGTCGTCCGCGCGCCGAGCGACAAATCAAATCCGGCCGTGATTCGGGCGCCAGAGTCGAGTCTTAAGTCCGTTTGCAGGAGCGGAATGAACGCTGCCTTTGTGGGCGATGAACCGATCGCCGACACTACGGTTGATCCACCCATTACCGAATCTCCGTCCGACGAATTGACATTCATGTTGACATCGTTCACGGCCGTCACGACCGACCCAAGGACATCAAGCCCCGTCTTTGCGATTCGCGAATCGATTGCAATCGTTTGGCCCGTGCCGGCGAGTCCATAGATGTCAGAGCGGGCGATTGCACGGTCGACATGATAGGTCTCGGAGAGCAGGTTGACGTCTCGCCCGGCTGACAACTGAACTCCACTTCCATCCAGCCTCAATTCGGAAGTTGGACGCAGTACCGCTTCAGCCAACGCGGAATCTCCAAAGGAAAGAACTCCACCACCTGATGCCCTGGCCACTGTGAAGGATTTCGTTTCGCCGTGCGCATTTGCATTGATGTCGCGGCCCGCATTGATCACCGTAACTCCCGATAGAAGGACACGCCCTGTTGAAAACGCTGCTGTTTTCGCCTGCGTTAGTCCCATGGTCGCTCCTCCAACGTTCGTGCCATCCGCGTCAGCGCTTGAGAACTGGCGAGATTTGCCGAGGAGTGTCACGTCTTCCACCACTTTGACGCGCGCATTGTTTAGGTATACGCCAGTACTGGTCTCGATCTGATTGACCAGCGCGTCAGATCCTGCCCCGGAGAGTATCCCGCCGGCCACGGCCTTGGTGGTAACGGAAATTTGAGAGACGGATTCACCCGTGACTCTCAAGTTGCCTACCTGTTGACCGACAGCTTGACCAATTTGGCCTGTGATCGTTGCTGTGGTACTGCCACCTGCAATCCCGTAAGCCGATGCAACCCCAGCCACTACGCCGCCAAAGGTAAACCCAGCGGCGTTTGCAACGAGTAAACGATTCCGAATCGCTTCGACGCTCAACGTATCGGCTTTAGTAACGGCTCCGCTTAGCAGCACTCGGTTGAAGGATTGATCGTTGAATCGAGTGACTTGCGCGCCGATACCGATCAAGCCAACAGTCACACCGTTGGAAGTGCCAAGTCCGGCCCCCGCACCACCGCTTAAATTCGCATCGTACGTAGACAGTATCTGCACGTCACCATCGGCGGCCACGGTACCTTGCACTACAACGTCCACCAAATGTCCGACGTTAACGACACCAACCGCGCCACCTAAAGCGGCTGGCCCTCCAGCGATGGTTCCGGTGGTTTGATTCAAGGTTACATCGTCGCGACCGGCGATGATCGTCTTGCCACCAGACTTGATGGAAGAACCTGGTGCGATCAGCGTGCTGATACTGCCGCTTCCATTACCATCGATTGCACTGGTCGCTCGTCCGGTGGGCAACGCCGCTTGGAAAGTACTCGTAGAATTAACCATGAATTGAACGGCGCGTTTATCAGCTTCGCTGCTATCCGGATTGGACTGGTATTGATTTAGCAAGTCAGTCACAGGCTTGGCCTTGGCGACATCGTCCACATATCCTCCAACAGTTGCGGTATTGCCTGCGTCATTGGCCTTGAGTGATCGACGGGCATCATCGGACAAACTGTTGCCCAAACCGTAGACAGATACCGCACCTGCAACTCCGATAGTTCCAGCCGCAGCACTCGCAGCCAATGACTCGACGTTTGTCTCTGATTGTCCAACGATGGCCACGTCGCGATTTGCATTGATGATCGTGCCGTTCCCGACTCGCGCTACGACGATCGGGTTGAATAAACCAACGTCTACACCACCAGCGAGTCCACCTGCCAGTGACGTCACTCCACTGCCAGCGATTGCACCTGCCAGAGCGCGTGTCGTTGTTACATCATTTGCGTACACGACAACATCTTGGTTGGGAACAGCATTTCCAGCTCCGGTGTTGTTCACTTTGGCTCGATCGCCGATCTCTGCGGTTGTACGACTGCTCGACGTTGCAACGCTGACCGCGCCGGCGAGTCCACCGAAAGTTCCAATCGCGCCGGCGGCGGCCACGCCGTATAGATCTTGTTGCCCGATTGCCTGAACAAGCAACCCGTTTACCGACCGTCCTGCTCGATCAATGGCGACGCTCGTCAGGCTCGAATCTTGATTTCCGGAAGCGATTAACGTGGAATCTTGACCAACGGTCGCTCGAGTCTCCTTGTCAAGATAAACGACAGCCACCGATCCACCTAAACCAGCTGCCCCACCGGCAGTCGCCGCGCCAGTGATCAGTGCAGTATGAGTTGTATCGTAGCTTTCAACTCCAATGTTTCCGCCAGCATCGATGGTCGAATTCGCGCCCGTTTGAGCCACCGTCGTGCTCTTGAGTGTAAGTACACTTACCGATCCTCCGACTGCAACAAGTCCACGAGAAAGCCCCATCGCAAAAGACAATACATCTTCGCTTGCATTGGCCCTGACGTCGACATTCTTGGAGGCCCTTATCTTTGCAGACTGTCCGACTTCCGCGCGTGTTTCCAGGGTCGCAATCGGAACATGAATACCTGGTGCAAAACCCGTCACTCCGCCAGCGCCTATTGCACCACCAACGCCCAGGTGCAACAGTTCATTGCCTGCGGAGACAAGCACATTCGTTGCAGCAACACTGGCCGCAAAGTCAACCGAGGCAATTGCATTAGAGTTGATCACATCGACGGCTGCCGATATGGGTACTGCCGCCGCAGCTGTGCCAGCAGATGCGGCATAAGATTCGATTCGCCCCAAGTTTACGGCCGTCACAGCGACCCCTTGAATCAGTCGCTGTGTTGGTGCCAGTCCGCGACGTTGGAGAATGTTTGTGATTTGCGAATTGCCACTCTGGTCAATACTATCGCGAACTGGGATTGGCCCCTGCCCGACTGGTGTCAAACTATGTGCCGTAGCTGATGCTGAAGCCAATGGAAAGACGTCCGCAATCCCAGTTCGTGCATTCTGAGCAGTTGTGGCAAGCTTGACGGTTACGGGGTCAACGACAATCACATAGTAAATCCTTCCATCCACAAGACCAGGTATTGGAGTTTCACCTGCTGATGAGTACTGGACCGCCTGCGCAGCACCTGCAGTGAAGTTATGCGCCGCGTCCAACTTGATCGTTTGATTCAGTCCATTAACGTCAGTATTGGGATTGAACAATCCGCCGACTGCAATTTGCTCAGCGATTTCGAATCCACCGTCGGCTACTCTTGTTGACAAGTTCCCAACGGGATTGGCTGTAACAACGGCATTTGATTGAATCTTCGCCAAGGTGTTTTTGTTGACGATTGCAACGCCGACAGATGCACCGATGCTGGCCGACTGGGAAGCGCCAACACTGCCTGCGATACCCACTGCACTCGAAGTATCTTCGGCCGTCACGATGACGTTTCCTTTCGTCGTAACGGTTGAGCCACCACCAAGAATAGCCTGAGTCAGATTGTCTGATTGAATACCTGACGCGCCACCTGCCACGCTCACAAATCCTGCTCCTGCAAGGGCAGCGGAAATGGAAAGTTGATCGCCAGTCGAAAGTGCGCGGACCACGACGTCACCTTCGCGAGTTGGAGTCGCATTTACAAAGGACTGAACGAATGCAAGAACTGACTTCTTGACCGTTTGTACATCAATGCCTGCACCAATTCCACCATAGAAACTACCCGATCCTGCTCCACCGCCACCGGTTATGTTCGTGTCGTCGGCAGCGATAAGACTGAATGGAGTATCGAGTGTGGAACGTTGGCCGATCACGCTAGTAGTACTCAAGTCGAGGGTGGTGACAGTCACCGAGCCAGCCAATCCAACCTTGCCACCAGTCGCACCAGCGGCCACCGTGGTGATATCTTCTTGACCAGTCGCCACAACCGACATGCCGCGGACCTGCTCATTAATGAGATCGCCATTGACGTTGCGACGACCGGAGGGAGCCATCAGGCCAGTTGCACCACGCGTCACAATCGACAGCCCATCGACAGCTGCATTTGTCTTATTGGTTTGAACAATGGTGACGTTGGATGCGCCAATCCCTGTTCTACTACCGCCTGCGGCGACACCGGCCACAGCATTTTGCTCTGAGTCATTATCGGCCCAAACCCGAATGGCTCCCGCGTTCACTCTGGTCTTGGCCCCCGCATCTACTTGTCCTTGTATTCTGGCAGCAGTATCGGTTGTTAACGTTTGAATGACCACCGAGCCAGCCACGCCTACATCAACGCCGCCGGCAAGTGCACCAGCTACTGTAGTTAGAGGCAAGCTGGATGTCGCATCAACCGTCAAATATCGAAGGGCTCGAACGTTTGCATCGCGATCAATGATCGCATTCACATCGCGATCGATCAACTCCGTCACTACAGCACCGCCAACACCGGCCGTCTTCGCGAAAGCGATACTTCCGGCAACAGTTAATCCACTGGTCGTGTGGTCCGCCGATACCATCAAATCTTGATTCGGTGCCGCCAAACCTTGATTTATCACTGCACTCGGATTGATAACGGCTTCAGTGATGTTGTTCGAAATGGAATTGCCAACAGCGGAACCGGCCAAGCCAAGTTTGCCACCGATAGCTCCTGCAGCCGCGAACAGCAACAAGCGATCATTGGTATTTGCATCGACGGCCACACCATTGGACAACGAGTTTGGATTCTGGGGATCCGCCACAGATGGACCATAACCACGACCAGCAACGGTAGCACCTCGACCGATAGCGGCTCTTACCGAACGATCGGGTACAAGAGTTACTGTGATGGCTCCACCGACGCCAACCTCTTTACCGCCGGCGACCCCACCCGCAACGCGAATGTTCTTCAATTTGCCGTCGGCGTCAACCCGCACACTTTCACCCGATTCAATCACAATGTCTGGGGCAATCGTTGCACTAACAACCTGCTTGACTTGATTGACCGTTACCGATCCAGACACGCCAGCGCCGTCTTTAGGCGAAGCAGCCAAGCCAGCGGCAACGCCAAACAACTGTTGACTGTCAGCAGCGAAAACACGCACACTTCCGGCCGAAGTAACCGGAGCATTCAAACTGGCCAGTACCTCACCGTCTTGAAGCGCGAGATCCACAGCCAATCCGACGGCGGCTGATCCATTGATTGCGGCAGATGCAACACCAGCGACGGAATAGGTCTTCGATAGTCGATCGGCTTGAACCGTCAGGCCGCCACCGGCCTGTGTGGCGGTACGTTGGCGATTGGTTGTTACTGGTGCTCCCGATCCCACTCTGGCTCGAACGTCGCTGACCACATCGGTGATACTCAATGAACCAGCAAAGGCCGCATTGGCTTTAGCCACTCCCGCGCCCACGGTAACCGCAATTGGAGTTTCATCCGAGGTGGAGGTTACCGACATGCTGCCTGCGGTGACAATCGCGTCATCGACTAGAGCAATCGTGTTACGTCGCACAGAATTAACGGCAAAGGATCCGGCTGCGCCAACGGCGTTTCCATAAGCGACTGCGCCCGAGGCAGCGGCGAACAGGCTAGTGTCTTTCGCTGCTACAGTCAAATCGCCATCAACATTGACGCTGCCGGTTCCCAGAATAAAGGCTCGTGTATCGGAAACCAAACCGTTGACGGTTGCATCGCCTGAAACTCCGACACCGCCCTTTGGATTTAAAGAAGTGTTGTAGTCTAGCAGTGCCTTCTCAAATAGATCAAAGCTAGTGAACGCTTCGGGACCTTTAGGCATTTCAAGTGCGTTTGGCAATCCGTCGGCAACCGAACCTGAGATTGCGATACCAACTACGAGGCTATCTGCGGTTGCCTTTACATCCATGTTGCCTTTCGCCGTCACCGCTCCGGCCAGCTTCGCTTGATTGTTATCACCGATGAAAGCCCAGGTATCATTCTGTTGGAGAAGGTTCGCGGCTACAGATACGCCAACCCCAGCGGTACCACCTAGTGTAATGCCGCCACCAGCATTGAAGACCTGCAGTTGGTTGCCCGCGAGGATCTCTAAGTCGTTGCCTGCGTTGAGTACTGCTCCATCCTCAGCATACGCCAAGGTTTGGTTGTAAAGTTCATGGAACACCACGGTACCACCGACACCCACTTTGCCTGCTTTCGCTCCGGCTTGGGCAACGGTCAAGAGATAATTGAGTGTATCAGCCGTGACTTTGATATCGCGCGCGGCTGTGACCTTGGCTCCATCATCGATGAATGCCTTCGCTGCATTCTTGTAACCGATGTATTCAAATTGTCCACCGATGCCAACGGCTCCGCCTGCTCCAGCTCCTGCAGAAGCGACATTCAATAGTGAGGCTTGATTACCAAAGTTCATCGTGATGATCGTTGTATCAGCCTCGACCCAAACATCTTGCTTGGATGTATTACCGCCTGTTTGCCGCTGGTTGATCTGGGCCCCCTTACCGATCCTGGCGGTCGAGTTATTCGTAATGTTCATCACATTGACACCACCGCCAATACCGAGCTTGCCAGTCGCTGAGGGTGCCCCCGTTCCCTTGACAAAGCTGGTACCCACGTCGGACGGATTACCAAGCAAGACACCTTTGATGGCCGGAACGACAACCAGAGTGATGTAGCTTGTAAAGCTGTCGGCCAATGTTTGCCCCATTTGGTAACCATTGGCGATGCGATCTGCATCATTGCTCGATGGCGTGTCCGTTACATCAGGTGGTGGAACAAACCGGAAGCCAGGGATCGCACTATTCACGGGATTGGGAATCACTGCATTGGAAACAACGTGCAGTAAACCTGCTACGGCAACGTCGGCGCCATTTTCGATCGTAGCATTAGCAATGTTGTCCATGGTGACGACAGCGACTCCGCCACCGAAATCGGCTTTCGAACTACCGCTGGAATCACCTGTTGCGATGACCTTGAAGTTATCTTCGGCACGGCTGTTGACCGTCAAATTGCGACGTACGGTAACGACAGCTTTCGGACCAATTTTGGCATCAGCCAGATTCTTTACCGTGGGGACCGCGATGCCGGCCGCCAAACCAACGGAACTGAAGTCGCTCGGTGATGCACTTAAGAAGGATGAAATCGTACCCTGTTTCGAACTGCCCGTAAGGTTCGCACCCGACTTGGCACTCGCGTTCAGTTTGTTGCTGACGCCTTTGAGCAAACCGCGGATGAAGTTCACCAAATCCGGAGTTCCGATAACGGACGCCGTACCTACCGTTGAATCCTTCACGTTAATGGAACGCGCATCAACAGTGGCATCGCCGACTGTCGTTGTTAGTGAACCGTTGACGTTGGCAACAGCTTGCGAGTTGTATTCGCTAATTGCCACTCCCAAACCACCCGACACAGGGCCGCCAAGTGCCAAATTGAATCCGCCGGCCGCAGTGCTCATTGAATTCGTATTCACGGCTGAAACATTAACGCGACGCGCAGTCACTCGAGAGCCAAGTGCCAGCGTAGCTGTCGAGATCGCGTTGGTTTTTCCATAGGCGACATCAATGTTGACCGCCGCTGGTGCGATGGTAATCACGCTCACGTCTAACACGGCGTTGGCTTTCGCTTGGAAATCGAAATTGCCACCGGCTGTCACGGTTGCACCGGATGCCAACGATACGGTCGCAGTAGGTTCGGCACTGCCGTAAGTGAGCCCCAGGAATGCCCCCTTCGTATTGTTGCGAGCATCGGCCAATGCAGTACTGCCAATTGTTACGTCCTCGGATGCCGTTAATGTAGCGCCGGCTCCGATTCGCACGCTAGAAGTGGCCTTCGATCGAACCACGGACGCGACAAAATTCGATTGATCATAGTCCGCGGTGCCGACCAAGCTGGGAATGAGACTGACAGGTTTGAGATTAGCATCCACGTATGGGCGTTGCGAACCATCGTGTACAAAGATGCGTGTCGGTCCGCCAACCGAACCAATTACTAAGTCCGTTCGGTTGTCCCCATTCAAGTCGGCACCAGCTACGGCAATGGTGGACAGTGCTTCTGAATTGTCACTACCCAAGTCCGTTGGATCGGTGAATGGAATCGCATTCCCACTGTTCATGTAGATTCGGCTGACGCCCGCATTGGCGAATACCAAATCTCGCTTGCCGTCCTGATTGGCGTCAACAATGGCCACTGATTTGGTCGCATCGTTGACGCCCAGCAAGGTTGGAGTCGTTAGATAGGCAAATTGCGTTGCTGTGCTCAAGAACAGTCGGGACGGTTTGCCGTCATTGCCTAACAGAATATCAGTGACACCATCTGAGTTTACGTCACCTGCAGCCAGGCTGGAAATGGAGGTACCACCAGTGCCTTCCAGCACCAAACCTGCACCCGACAATGGGTTCGCACCACCCTGACTCAAAAACACTCGGCTATGCGGTGAGTTTTGTATTTGATTTGGAGCTGCGCCAGTTGTGTATGCCGCATTTCCGGTGATCAAGTCCAAGCGACCATCCTGATTAAGATCGGCAAAAGCGAGTGCTCGTGTGTTGGCCGTCGGTGCGCCAACGGTGCTACCCGAGCCAGCAAATGGATTGGCGCCGCCTTGATTGCGGATTAGGCGACTGGCAGTTGGAATTGCGACTCCGGTAGAGGATATCCCAACACCGTTTCCTAGGACCAGGTCTCGAAGTCCGTCTCCATCGAAATCGGCGATCGCAACCGCGTTGGTATAATCAAGTCCGGTACCCACGTTGAAAGCACTACCTGCTGTGTCACGGAAAGGTTGCCTTGCTACACCGGTGTTCAAGAACAAACGACTGAATACTTGGGTACCCGGCGAGTTTGGGTTGGCCGTGTTGCCAACCACCAAGTCTCGCTTGCCGTCACCATTTACATCTTCAACGGCGACGCTGGTCATTGAATTGCCGCTGGCGATTGAAATTGGCGTTACACCCGCGAACGGATCGGACTTGCCGTTGTTTAGAAACAGTTGCAACGAACCGCTCAAAATGCCTGCACTGCCCGTAGCCTCAGAAGTGAGAACAAACAAGTCAGGCCTCTGGTCGTTGTTTACGTCTGCTAAAGCTAGGGCTCGAGTGTTCTGATTCAATTCTGTTTCGGCACTTCGCGTTGCCCCTGCATAGCTATTTAGATGGATGTTCTTTCCCTGAATCGTCGCCGACCCGATACTGATACTGGCCGTGTTGTCGCGATCCTTCAGTCCAAGCTGTGCCAACGGAAATGTCAACGAAGACTCGCTATTGGTAGACAGTCGTACGTCGCCATTGCTGCTAACGATCCTGGATCCATTGGCTGCGGTGATCGTCGTCGCATCGACCGTCAATGATCCGAATAACGATATACTGTTCAGCGTTACGGAATCAGGGTCCCTAACCACCACGTTTCCGTTGAAGTTATTGCCCAATGGATCGATCGTGATCGTATCGTTACCCGCTCTTGGATTCAGAAAGAGCGTTCCGGATAAATTGGTGAAAACTCTAGATGGGAATGTCCCATTTTCGCTCCAAACGCGCACCGAGTTTGGGACGGAACCGGGACTGACGCGAATCCGGTCCGCTGAGCCTGACCCAACAACCGTTGCATCCATCGCCAAGCGATTCTCGAGATGCTCGAGTGCGAACAGACGACGTATTGATCGTCGAAATTCACGGTTTGAGCAAGAGCGATCGTTGCGGTTTCTTCGAAAACGGAATCTGTTTTTGCGCATGAATGAATACCGAGTTGGTAATTTTGGGAAGACGAACTCTCGCGACGTGGCGCTAGGTGAGAATTTGGCTGGGCAAGCGGACTGACTCTGCCAGACTTACGCAAAGTTGTTGCCGAAAGAGGTACCGTAATGAAAGAAAATTACGGGCCAGAGATTTCATGCAGTGGCGAAGCGATTGCCTATGTCCCACGACTGATTTGTTACACCAACAAGCGTTCACGAAGACTGCCGAAGTGGGAATCGTTCATTGCCAATACACTCTCGACACCGACATTTAAGGGGAGCTACTGCAAAGTTGTAATCGTTAGTGGAAGCGAACGGCGTAAAAGCGAAAGTCCCTGGGACGACTACAGGTTGGGAGAGATTCCCACTTCGGCAATTTTTTCAATAGAGCAATTGCCATTGGCACGACTAAGGGCTCGCAAACCTACCTACTTCGGTTCACTGGCCTTGCCAGTGGCACACAAAACCGAAGTTGCGCAACATCAAAACTTGCTCCTTAGGGCTCGTGCCGATGGATTCACGTTTCACTATCCACCCCTGAGCCACTACCCATGAGCCACTCTAAGGCAGCTCTGACAAGACCTGCCGCAATCTTCGAAGCACGCGCGACTTGGCTTGATAGACACTGGCAATCGAAATTCCCAATTGCTCGGATACTTCGGCCGACGGTCGCGATTCGATCGTAGTCAGCCAAAATCCTTTCCAAGTGATGGGCTCAAACTCACTTTCTACTTGATGCAAGACCTGTTGAACGACTAAGGCCTCTGACGTGGCCCAAGAGATCGCTGAATCTAGGTCGTCTGGGGTCTGTTGAAGTTGTAGCATCGCCTCGCTCCCTCCAGCCCCGGCGGTCTGCTTATTGATTTTGCGAAAGTGATCAATGACTCGGCAACGTGTTATGGTTGCTAGCCAAGACCGAAAGCTATCGCCCTCCCGCTGTCGCTGAAAACTGTTGGCTTTTCTCGCAACCGTTGCAAAGACATCTTGAACCAGGTCAGGCGCATCCCACTCGCTGACCCCAGATTTGCGACACCATGAGTAAACAACTGGTGCGAAAATCGCGACAAAACGATCCCACCCGACATTGTCCATGGATTGCACTAACGACAAAAGATTTGTCGAAATGCTCGGTATTTCGCTATTTTTTCGGGGGGGCATTAGGCACCTTTCGTACGCTAATCGTAGTCAATCTGGCACTTAATGTAAAATGCTGTCAGACGCCTGCGTTCCTATATTTAGACGCACTGCAACCTATTCAAGGTCAATTACGATGGCTACGAAAGAATGTCCAGGAACCAATCGCTTGAAATCCTTTGTCGACGGAACACTCGTCGACACTGAATGCGAAAACCTGTTCATGCACATCGAAAACTGTTCGGTCTGCCTGCTCGAACTCCAGCACTTGGAACTGCGTGGCGAGACCGAGGATACGTTGATTGAATTCCTAAAAATCGAGTCGGATACGCAGTTTGATCGTGAGCCACAATGCACGTCTGCAGTCAACAAAGCCAAACGTATTCTTCAAGTTGATTCCTCTGAGCCGGAGTGGACAGACCGTTTTGAAGCCACAAAACTCGGGGACTACGAAATCCTTCGTCTGCTTGGACACGGTGGCATGGGAAGCGTCTATCTGGCGAACCATCAAAAGCTGGGAAAGCAGGTAGCGCTAAAGGTAATCGCGCAACATCGACTGTTCGACCCACGTTTTCAGGAACGGTTCTCACTAGAACTGCGCGCTGTCGGCGCTCTTTCGCATCCTAACATCGTCACCGCCTTTGATGCTCGCGATATTGATGGAACGACGGTACTCGTAACGGAATTCATCGATGGTCTCGACCTGGGTAAAGTTGTCAGCCGTTTGGGGAAGCTATCGATCGCGGACGCGTGCCAAGTTGCGTTGTTTGTCGCTCAAGCCCTCGCCTACACGGATGAACGAGGCTTCGTCCATCGCGATATCAAGCCTTCCAATATCATGTTGAGCTCAACTGGTATGGTTAAACTCCTCGACCTAGGGCTCGCCCGAATTGGATTTGCAGGTTCCGCTCAATTGGGACTGACCGTAACCGGCCAAGCCATGGGATCGCCGGACTACGTTTCGCCTGAGCAAATCCATGATGGGCGAGCGGTCGATGGAAGGACGGATATCTATTCGCTCGGCTGCACACTTTTTAAGATGCTCGGTGGTCGAAATGTTTTTGACGATGCTCTTTATGGAACCTCGTTCGCCAAAATGTCGGCCCACGTCAATGTCGCGCCACCGTCACTGAAGTCTGTATTGCCCAATGCACCTGACCGATTAGTGCAACTGGTGGATTCCATGTTGGAAAAGGATCCAAACAAACGTCCACAATCAGCTGTGCAGGTCGCCGCCGCCCTGCAGCAGTTTGTGACCGGTTCGGACTTGTCCACTCTGATCGAACGTGCACTGAAGGCCCCTGAAGTATCTTTGCCAAAACCAGTTGCCAGTGCTCAACGGTCACCGATCGAGCAACCGCAGACCCTCCCAACCAAGCGAAGATCGGTTCCAATTGAAATCGCTATCGCAGGTGGCTTACTTGCAGCTGTGATTGGTTTGTGCTTCGGGGTCATCATCACGATCACTCATCGCGATGGCACTCAAACAAAGTTAACCGTACCAGAGGGTACTCAAATTGAACTTGAGTCGGGCGATAAAATCGCTATCGCTTCTACTGTATCTCCCAAGCCAACCGTGGATTCACCCAAACCGGCTCCATCCGGCTTCCTAAGTGTAGAGAATAAGAAGTCGCTACCGACTCTACAGAACGTTGCACTTTTCTCAAGCAATAGACCACAGCGATTATCAATAGCTAAAGTGGAACTGCCTAAAGTCGCAATTGGCGAGGCTTACGTTAGCAACGTTGATTCAAGCGCAAGGATTTCTCCTTTATTGATGCTGGATGGCAAGTCCCAGACGGTTGCCATCAGCACAAGTCCTCCGACCTTCAATCAACAGTCCACCAAGCGTTCGCAGATCTATGTTGGGAAATTACCCGCAGGACCTTTCAAGGAACTGTTCTCAACGGAATTGCCATTCTCGTTGCTGGATCATGATCCCAAAACCGGCCAATCCCTGGGTGTTCTGGGTGAGCTAGGTGCCGAAGGGGATCGTGAACTCGTGCTGTTCGAAGGACTGCTTGAAGGCGATCTGCGCGAATCGCATCGGCAACGATTGCCCATTCAGCGCCAACAGAGAATGGTCATCAGCGAAGCCAAGCTGGTTGCCAGAAATCAAGCGGTCGTCGTCATGAATGGAGTGGTCTACTGTTGGGATCTGAGCGACTGTACGCAACTCTATCAAACCGATCCGAATCGAGCCTTGCAATCCAAGTTAACATTCAGTTTAGACCGTTCTCTAGTGACTTTCACCGATCATTCCGGAGTTCACTTTGCGGATCCCAAAACGGGAGCTGACCTCGGTTTCGTTCGGTTTGAATTTGCCACTCCATTCATAGCACCATTTGACAACAACGCAAATCGAATTGCCCTTTGTACTGACGATTCATGGAGCACCTATGACTTGGAAACCATGACGCTTAGCAAACCTCAAACAGCAACATGGTCGCTTGGCGGACGACTACTGGGATGGATCGGCCCCGATCTTTTACTGGCGGAGAATGGGGTTGTGATCCATACGCAAAGGCAGATTCCGATCTGGAAATTCCAATCGCAATCGATTGCTGTCTCATCCAGGCAAACCGAGTGCGTGTTTTGGGCAGATAGCATATCCATCGTCGACAAGCAGAATGGCCTTCGCATTAGGACCATGTCGATGCCGTCGGAAGAATTAAAGTCGGCGTTGAAAACGATGCCGTCAGTTGAAGACATGATGTTGACTGGACCAGGGACCAAAGTACGTTTTGAACTGAAGATTCCGGACCCAGTGCCCAAAGGAGTAGACGTTGCGTTGTTGAAAACAAAGTTAACAGAGATCATTCAACGGTCTGAATGGTCGATCGACGATGATTCTAAACTGAAGTTAGTGGCTCAAATCGCGCCCGGCAAAGCATTTACGTCGCAATACATTACCCTCGATAAAGCCGGGGCTAATGCGCCGAATTTGCCGTATTCACCTACCGGCAGACAAGTGCACACGCCAGTCGAGATTACACCGTTAATTTCTTCTATTCACTTGTATTCTGACGATGAACTCGTTTGGTTCTTTCAGTCCAACCAAGCGCATGCCTACAACCAAGCAATTGGCAATATCTACGCCAAGCCACGGACGAAAGAGGAGTTCATCGAAGAGATGCAGCGGGCTCGTCCAGAATGGTTCTATGGTGTTATCCTTCCAACCAGGATCGCTCGACAACCCTACACGCACGGCCTGGGTGCAAGTCGTGAAATCGACTTTAGCTGGGTGCCTTCACCGGTCCTACAATAGTCGTAGGGGTCGGGAGTTTTTTTCGCTTAATCGTCGTTGATAACACGATGACCATTGGCGCAGATATGTGACTTGCCAACGTTTTTGGTTTCATCGGCGAAAAAGACGCCCGACCCCGTTCAGATCAGAAGCTGTTGAAGGTTGCATCTAAGGCAACATCACTGGTGGGATCCACTGGATAGAACAAATCGGCGATCTTCTTTGCGACAATCGTCAAAAATTTATTGCGAAACTTTGCTTCTGTTGTGTCGGAGATGGTGGGGCCACCCTCCTTTGGATAGCAGAACTCGGGGAAATCCTTGCGGAAGACGATGTCACCCTTTTTCGACATGTCGTAAACAGAGACTTCGATATCGCAACGTCCTTGATAGAGCGTTGCGCCATTCTTCAGTTTCATGCCGGTGATATCGATCGCCAGAATTTTGTTGGCTTTGAGTTTATTACCCAATTCAACGAAATCCACTTCCTGGTCAGCACTCGATTCAAGCACCCGATCAATTTCCTCATGCTTAACGAGATCGATCTTCTTGATGTTGCTTGCGAGTCCCATATGCACGTATCGAGTCAGTAGGGCTGAGGTACTGTCGCCACTGGTTGTGCGACCGCCAGACGTGCAGACGATGGCGACACGTTGCTCTTTAAAGCCGTCGTATTCTGCCGGTCGTTCATCACCGACCACTGCCCGCATTAGGTTGGCACCTAACCGAACGCAGCCGGGTGTCCCCATTACCAACAAGACAATAGCGCACGTCCAGAAAAACAGTCGACTTCGCATCCTTGCGATCCTTGAATGTATAGTTAAACGAACATGCGTCCGAGCCACTGGATTACGGAAACGGCAATTGCGACGAGTAAGGAAATCCCCAGCGTCAGGGAAAACCATCCGTCGCGCGTTGATTTACCGACCACACTGAAATAGCAACTTGCGGGCAAATATGCCAGGGCGATTATTGCAATCAGCGTCCCACCCAAGTTCGTCGCCACCGCCTCGCCGATTCTACCGTGCAACAGGAGGCTCCAGGATGTCGTCATTCCGCAAGCTGGACAACGAATCCCCATGATGGCCACCGAGGTACAGGGCGGCAGCCCCAACTGCTGATGAGTACCATAGCCGTCCTCACTCGGCTCCAGAAAGCTAGCAACAACGAGCAAGCTCAATACCGCCAAACCCGACCCCAATGCGAGCATTCTCTGCACCTTCGTGAACAAAAGGTGGGTAGCACCTATCGTGCTCGGTTGGTGGGTGGCACCTATTGAGTCTGGATGGTGGGTGGCACCTATTGGTGGGCGGGGCATGGTTAGAGTACCTTGCCGATGGCTTTTTGGTTTTGATTGTATTGTTCGATTGTGTCTTGGCAGACTTGAATCCGGCCGATCGCTCGGCAACGGCCGGTTTCAGTTTCCACGTCCACCCACGTACCCGACAATCGAATGTCGCCCGTCGCCACCTGAAATGGGACAGGCGTTGCATAAAGCGTCGCGGCCAGAACAGCTTCAGTCTTACGTCCTAGAATGCTATCATACGGACCAGTCATGCCAACGTCACATTGAAATCCTGTTCCTCCTGGAAGAATCTGCTCGTCAGCCGTGGCCACATGGGTGTGTGTCCCCAAAACGGCAGAGACCCGACCATCCAAGAACCGCCCCATCAGTTGTTTGTCGCTGGTCGCTTCCGCGTGGAAATCGACGATGCGAATTTTGGTTTCGGTTAACTCAGCGAGCGATCGCTCGGCAGCCCGAAAGGGACAGTCAACAGGTTTCATGAACACACGGCCTATCAAGCTAATGACAGCAATGCGGGTCCCGTCTTTGGTTACAAAAGTTGTGTGTCCCCGTCCGGGCGCCTCGGGGGGCAAGTTGGCAGGGCGAATGATGTTATCCTGCTTGGTCAGGACCTCGATGATCTCACGCTTCTTATAGAGATGATCACCTAAAGTAATCACGTGAACGCCGTTTTCGATCAAGCGCCGATAATCGGTGCACCGCAGTCCAGAACCATCGGCTGCGTTTTCTGCATTGGCGATAACCACATCGACAGCCAACTCCCGCCGCAGCCAAGGAACCGCATTGCATGTGATCCGCATGCCGGGTTTGCCAACAATGTCTCCGATCAGCGCCAGTCGCAAGCAGTCAGCCGCAGGCCGCGATGGTCGATCTGGAATCACCGGGCAACCTCAATGAACCTGGCTTCACGTACCACCGTGACCTTGATCTCACCGGGGTACGTTAACTGCTGTTCAAAAGCCTTGGCGATATCCCGGCAGATCTTGGCTGCTTTGGCATCGTCGGTATCGCGGGCACTGGCAATCACGCGCAGTTCACGTCCCGCTTGAATCGCAAACGCCTGCTCGACACCTTCAAAGCCTTTGGCGATGGATTCGAGTTCTTCCATGCGTTTAATGTAACGCTCTAACGACTCACGTCTGGCTCCAGGTCGTGATGCACTGCAAGCATCTGCGGTGGCAACCAACAAAGTATAAGGATACTCAGTGGTCAATTGATCATGGTGACCGAGGGCAGCATGGACAACCGTTTCGTTTTCACCGTGCCGTTTCAGTAGATCTGCACCAATCTTTGGGTGTCCGCCTTCCAGTTCATGGTCGGCGGCTTTACCGATGTCATGTAGCAGACCTGCGCGTCGGGCCAAATCAGGCTTTAGTCCAATCATCTCAGCCATTAATCCAGACAAGAAAGCGACTTCGATGCTATGTCGAAGTACGTTTTGGCTGAAACTAGTTCTAAAATGCAATCGTCCGAGCAAGTAGACAATGCGTTCATGAGCACTTCCCAAGTTCACTTCTTCCAGTGCTTCTTGCCCTTTGCGTCGGATGAACGCGTCGAGTTCCTTTTCGGTTTGCTGAACCAGTTCTTCAATACGCGAAGGATGGATGCGACCATCCGCGATCAGTTTATCGAGCGACTGACGAGCGACCTCACGTCGCACGGGATCAAAGCCGCTAACGATGACCACACCTGGTGTATCATCAATGATCACATCCACTCCGGTTGCTTTTTCGAACGCTCGAATGTTGCGGCCTTCGCGACCAATGATGCGGCCTTTCATTTCGTCGTTAGGAATATCAACGGTACTGGTCGTACTATCCGCCGTATGAGCTGCCGCGTAGCGTTGCATGGCGGTAAGAATGATCTCTTGCGATTTCTGCTCGGCGATCTCGGTCACGCGACGCTCGTGCTTGAGTATTTGATTGCCGACATCCTGTTCCAGCTCCTTTTCCAGCAATGACAGGAGTTGTGTTCTTGCTTCTTCGCGCGACAGGCCGCTGATCCGCTGCAACGATTGCATTTGTTCTTGGACCGTCTTCGCCAGATCTTCCGCTCGTTTGGTCGCCTCTTGAAGTTTTTCATTCAAGCGACGTTGATTGGCTTCGACCATTTTCTCTTGTTTGCGAACGTCCTCCGCAGATTGCTGCAGCGTTTCTTCACGGCGATCGAGTGCCGACTCTTTTTTGCGAACGGCCTCGCGGAGTTTGGTGACTTCCTGCTCCATATGCTGTTTCTGCTGAAGGGCTTTTTCTTTCGCCTCGAGTTCAGCCGTCCGAACGATGTTGCCTGCGTCGGCCTTGGCCTGATCGAGCATCGCTTGGGTTTGGGTCTTAATGTCGCGTTTTCTCAGCACATCAAAAAATTTGATGGCGACGCCACCCGCAATCAAACCAATGATTCCAGCGATGATGGTCGCAGTGGAATTGGTTTGCGCGATCAGGATCGGTGGGTTTGAAAATATAGTTGAGAAAGGCACCGTGATTAGCACGGAACCTTGCATGAGCAAAGGTGCAATGGCCAAGTTAAACCTCGTAATATGGTAACGCCTATCGCTACCCAGGAGGTTGAACAAACCCACAAATCGATTTTCTCTCCGCCACACTAACTGAACTATGCCCTACTATTGCCATCGCCAGGCAAGTTGCGCTATCGCCAGGTAGTGCACCGGTCAGGTCAGGTAGGCAATTCCGTGAACCGCACCAAACTGCGGTTATCCATTGCCCCGTCGACGGACGCAACATCCAAACGCACGGAAGTTGGCCCGGGGGAGATTTGTCGCCCAAATTACGCTGCTCACTGTTTGCAACAGTGGATTTGCAGACGAAATTCTGGTTAAAAGACCTCCACAATGCGACCGCGATTCGCGTGGAATGTGTGTTGCCCAGCATCCATGCCAGCAGCACGAGCAGTAGTAAAAGCTCGAGCAACATAGGAACTTAGAGAGAGGAGAAAGAGTTGGTGTGACGCAGTTTGTTCAATGTCCTGGGTAGGATCGACTAATTCAACAATGGTGGGAAACCAGCTATTAATCTTCGCCGTTTGCCAATTTCCAGAGTTCTAAATCGAATCGTCCAGTATCTGGACAGTCCTACACACCTGAGTGGTTGTCGTAAGCTATCCAGATGGCGATAATGTACCACATGCGACCCACCCTGCAACAGTTTTGCTGTTATTCAGCTTACAAGATTCCCTGATTTTCGCGAGCTAACCGGGAATATCTGCCGCGATCCCCCGGTCTAGGAAGTGGACGAGTTACCATTGCCAGATAAATCTCCGAGTCCAAACATCGGTGCAAGCCCTCTCATGGCGATACTTTTGCAGCAAGAGTCAGCGAAGATAGGGTCAACCGAAGAGCGGCTCGTTCGCACCAATGAACTGCTGGAGGCACATCAAGATTCCGTCTTCAAGTATGCGTACCGACTTACGGGTAGTCGATCTGCGGCTGAAGATGTTACCCAAGAGGTCTTTCTGCGCGTCTTCAAATCGGTTGGGCAGCTTCGTGATCAACTGGCAGAAAAAGCTTGGTTGATGACCATCACTCGCAATGAGTTCTCGCGTTGGTGCAGATTGGCCTCGGCCCAGCGTGGATGTTCCATCCATGAGGACGTTGCCAGTCGTGAAGAAAGCGGCGTAGCGGAGTTGGAAAGAGGTGACTGGGTACAGTCAGCGTTGGAGCAATTACCTGAAGAATTTCGTGCAGTCTTGCTGATGTACTACTTTGAACAAGTGAGTTACTCGGAGATTTCCGAACGACTGGCCATCCCAATAGGAACGGTAATGAGTCGCCTCAGTCGTGGAAAGAGCCATTTAAAGCGTTGTCTGGATGCGTTGTCCGTTCCCAACCCAAGCTGATAGTGAACGAAAATCGTGACAGAACCTTCCAAAGATGAATTGAAATTGGACCAGCGACTGGGCGCTGCTTTGCATCAAGTAGAAGTCCCGTCCGATCTTTGCGGCCGGATTGCCACAAGGCTGCAGTTGGCCGCGCACGAGGAAAAGGCCATTAGCCTTTCGGATTCTTCGATGCAAAGCCCATCTATGGACGATCTCGCGACCATTTCATCCGCCAATCCATCGAATTCCAGTGGAATATGGTACCG
This sequence comes from Ottelia alismoides, assembly GCA_037367405.1. Taxonomy (NCBI): domain Eukaryota; kingdom Viridiplantae; phylum Streptophyta; class Magnoliopsida; order Alismatales; family Hydrocharitaceae; genus Ottelia; species Ottelia alismoides. Next base: position 238,735 of record JAZKJV010002101.1, read on the forward strand.
GCGACGTTTCATCCAAGAATCACCGCCGCAGCATCCATCGGTGCAGTGGCCTTCACCTACCGTCAACTCATGAGACCGCTTTCGCAAAATTGGCTACTTGATTGCAGTACAGCACTGCGCGGACAAGTTAACTCTCCCGGAATACAATTGCTGCCGGTCACAGCAACTTTGATGTCTACGCCGACTCTAACAAGCTTTCGAAAGCAGACACGCGGTTTGACATGGACTGACTTTTGCGAGCTGAATCCACCTGCGAATGCCAATCGTGCAACCGCCTTTTTAGTTGGAAACAACATGTGGGCATTCGAGCTTGTCGTACCCAGACGCGTTGAAGGACTTTCCGAGCAATTGACAACGCTCAGTTCACATTCGATCGCGGCGATGGCGCTTGCCGATTCTGTTTTGTTTCTTTCTGGTTCGGACTTGGCAAAGTACATCTTGACTAGTCAAGCCATTTGATACAGCTAGACTTTCCGCAGCATTTGATTCACTTTTGCGGATCCTTCTTTACAACAGTACTCGATACGAATTGCGAAGCCTTCGGTTCTTTTGCTACCGCTGACGCAGGCCTTCGATCGAACTAATCAAGGATAGGACGCTTTGGCTCCGGGTTCACTCCGCTCCAAACTCAGTGATCTCGACTCTAATGCCAGCCAACGTTTGTTCCTAAACTCAATTCGTGGAGAGACTCAATGAAGAAACAAAATAAAGCTATGTGGATCTTGGCTGTCGCCATCGCTAGTATCCTTTCTAGTCAGTCGAATGCGTGCGCTCAGGATCTGAAAACCCGAGAAGCGATGCCCTTGTCCAATTCACCTTCACTGGCCGACTACAGCATGAAACCGCTGACCTTTAGGCAGCAACAAGCCCGATTTGCCGCTGAGCAGATGCAGTTGCGGATGGAATGGAACAATTGGAACGGTTATTCGCCGACTCGGCCGAACACCAACTCCAGCTACATGTTCTCCGGTCTGTACGACTTCTATCCAGCATATAACTACTCAGTAGCTTACAGTTCGCGACATCGGTTTTACGGTTGGTAGCTGGCACTAGCTGCGTTTCAGTGGCCCATGCTCGTGTAAAAAGTCGCGATTGAAATTCTACAGAACCCGAGGGATTCAACGGATTAAGTTGGATCCCTCTTTTATTTCCTAGGCTTCGCAAAACAAGGCGCCCCAACGCCCTCGAAACAGACATTTTCCTATTGAGGTCAAAGATGTCTATCACAGTGCCCCAACGATCGAAACTATTCTACCGTGCGGACATATACTTGCCCGTTTTGATACTTGGTTACCTGAATCTTTGTGCCAACATCTACCAGTTCCCCCGTATCGGAAACCACAGAAATCAAAAGTCCGTTCAGGTCAGCCTCACCAAAAGGACGCAGCGGAGCGGAAACGATTCCGTGTTGACCAATCAGATCGCTTTTATCTACAGTTGACGAAATAGGTGGCGTGGGGTGCAAAACCAAATTGTGGAAACCCAAACGACCATTCGCGAATCATGACAACCGCGAAGAAAAATGGCAGTCCCGATGCAAAACTGTCGCCCGATAGGAATGCCAACACTAGACCCAGCAATAGAAGTGCCATGAACGCGGCCCATACTGCAATGTTCAATAGCCAACACAACCCAATGATCAAGATAAAGAAACAAGTTACCCGAAGCCGTGCTTTCGACACCCTGGGACGTCAGATTCCAAGTTGGTATCGATCGAATTGCTATTGGCCCAAAAAGTTGAAGTGAATCAACAGCGTGATCAATACCAAGCAACTTAAAGGTAGATCGATCGCAGGTGCGAATGCAAGTGAGTTCATCAATGTTTGCTGACCTAAGTAACTTGATAGCGATCGAGTATCCCATCGCAATAGAGCACGCCAATAACATTGGTATTGATCGATAGAAGTGCCACGGGTTTGCTGACTTTCTGGTGTTTAGGATTTCTGCCATCCCTCAGTCGAACTCGTGCTCGCAGTGTTGTGGCTCTATCAGACCTTTGATAGCAGTGCAATTCGTGTTCAGTCGTCGCAACCAACCGACCGCCATGCATAAAGGCAACTAACTTAAAGCAATCATCGCGGGCAATCATCTCCATATGATTGTTTCGGTCCAACCAAAGCACGCTCAGCGATTGATCCGTACCGATGGCAACACGACTGGACGTGTGTTGTGGCGCGTTAACCATGCAATTTGGAAACCCATCTAGGGCGTGTATACCAACTAGCTTGGACTCTTTCAGCGAAACCAACATGCGTCCTGCCGCAATGATCGGCCGATTTCCGTTGACGACCATCTTGAACTGAGACGTTCCAAGCTGAAGTTCCTCGGTACCCTCGTCGGCCAACGCCAGTTCCGAAGTCGTTAAGTACGGAGACCATTTCTCATAGAATCTTCAAGAATTGCTGCATAAAAGGATAGGTTGTAGGTGTCCCGTCGTTATAGGCATAAAGCACCTCCGCGTTTTGCGACAGCGACCATTGGATGCCATTTTCGGAAATTCCTCCACAGCATTCCGTTTTAAAGAGATTGGGTCTAATCAGCCAATCCTGCCCCAAATACAACCGATCCTCAAGGTTTTCAGGATAATTTCCTCCTTGAAAGAACAAGTTGATTTCGAGCTTTCCGGCCACCGGAATCGCGTAGGCACCAATACTCAGGAATTTAGCGTGCTCCACATTCAGGAGAGGAATTCTTGTACATGACAACATTGCGTCATTCGATAGGTTACCTACACGCAGGGCGTAAGTTTTCCGAGTGTCACCGACAATTGCCGAACAATTGGCCGCCAATCATTTCGCCATAGCGACAGACGTAGCCTTCTGTTTCAGGCAGTTTGATAGACGCCAAGGGATTCAGCTTTGATGCCTTCGGATCTTGGGCGATTGGCTGTAACGGAATGGACTTGGCCTTTTCTAGCCGTTCGAATCTCGCGGAATCCCGGATCAACAAAGCATCATTGCTGTTGGCGTATTCGATCTGTCGCAAGCGCGCCGACAATTCGCTGTCCGCGACGATTGGTAATTTCGCAATGGTTGCCAATCGGCATCGATCTTCGGCAATCCATTGCAGTTCGCGATCTGGATAGGTTCGAGCCAATTTGGCAGAGATCGTTGCCAGTTGCAAATGATGATTCTGGGCCTTTTCCACGATCTCAGCAAAGACTTCGTGGGCCAGTGAATGTCGTCCACTCTCGGCTAGCCATCGAAATCCCAAGTCAGCGCAATCGACAACCTCGCGACCGTTGGGCCATTGTTCCCACAGCAGCGTTTCGGCGGTGGCTCGGTCCTTGAGTTTCTCATCCAACATGCGAGCTGCGTCGATGATCTTGCCTTGGTGTTTGAGTTGATCAATCGCTTTGAGATAGACCTCACGTACCCGCTCTTGGTCGTCCACATCTGACCAAACCTTGGCTGCGGCATCGTAATCATTCAGTTTGATATAGAGTGCCGCAGCCTCCGCAGTTCGACCTGCCATCGCCATGCACCTTGCCACATCGCGCGGTCGATTTAGTTTCTCACCGTAGAGAACAGCGGCCTCGTCATAGTAGCGACCTTTTTCAAGAATGGCAGCGGCTGCCGACAAATCACCCAATAAGTTTGCGTGAATGTACGCGGCACGCCGATACCTGCCTGCCGCAAGCTCGCGATCAGCCTGCTCGCGATATGCCGATTGCAGCTGTGCTTGTAAAGTTGCGTTGATGTTCCAAATATCCGCCGGCCCAGAGCCAAATAATCCGCCGAGATTGAAGTTGGGTATCTGCTGCATTAACTTGCTGGTAGGGACACTCAGGCCACGAAAGGCCGACATAGCAGCAAGCGGTATCGCGAACTTCAGGGCTTTATCTGGATCCTTTTTCATTAACTGCAAAAGCTTTTCAATCTGCTTGTCGCGCTGGGCTTGCAACGACTGGGCTAGCCGATTGAAACAACTTAAGTGAAATCTTCGCAGCTAAATTTGCCCCGCTTGCGAGCTTGCCCGCAGTCTTTCCAGCATTATCTGCTGACGAATTTCTCGTCTGCCACTTGGCCAATTTTTCAAGCATGAATTCCAATGCTTGATTGTAAATCTCCCGCGCTTTGGACATGATGCCAGCACCCGATGACGAGCCATCAGCAGCTAACTGGTCCAGCTCTGCAGACTTGGCACCGATCTCTTTCTGTTCCTGCTCAAACAGCTTGTCAATCTGAGGCGACTTTGGAACCAAAAAGCCGTGGAGCCGATCTGGCAATTGCGGAACGTCTGGCAACGCACGCCAGCGATGCTTTTCATTCGAGTCGGGTATGGGGCGGCGCAGCAATTGCGTTACTTGAAATGTATCTTCCTCTTCGTAGGCAACCAAACCAATGGACGGTAGCCATACAAGTATCCGATGGCTGTTTCCGGCAACCGATGAGAGCAGATCTTGCGGGGATAGCCTGGGTGACAATTGACCATTGACGGGCAACCAGAGTTCACGACCTAAAGTGTCTTCTGCTTTCATGCCATGAGAAATAGTCCCGGTCAGACCAAGTGCGGCTAGCGGTACACGGAGTGCGTTTGCACATTCTTGTAAAGCTCTTGAGCGGTTCGCTTGATGCGGCTTTCGCCGCAAATTCGTTAGAAACAAAAGCCCGGAAGCTCGTAAATCGCGAACAGAAGTCGGTACGACAAAAAGCCGACAGTTGGCGTAGGCACTCGTTTGCTCTATCGCAGCAATCCATTGATCGATCGAAGTGCCTGGTAAATACCAGCCATGAACTTCCGATTCGGTCGCAGTCGAAGAATCACGGCGGAATTCTAAATTAACATGGAGCGTGAGTGTTTGCATGACCTTTAGTGTACCGCGAGTGCTGAGTGTGCCGCGTCGCTCCGCCGACGCGATCTTGCTATACCGACATGAATATCTTGAAAAATCGCGTCGGCGGAGCGACGCGGCACACTTAGCTACACCGAGCAAATCTTTGCAAACCTTTTCAGCCATAGGACTACATGCATAGGAACTGGGATGTCGGTGGGTTGCCCTGTGAAGTACCTAATGCCAAATACGCCCGCTTCGCTGTGCCATCCGGAAACATGGTCGTCGTACAGCACCAAGGACAGCTCTGTTCCATCACTTGCGCGGAGATGCAACAGGCCTCGAGAATCGAGCCACGCCATATGATCATTTGGAAGGGTTGCGACTTGCAATGACCACGCCCTTGGAAAACGCTCGTCGGTATCCTCGATTTCCGTATCGAAATCGAACTGCGGTACATTGGCTAGTCGAGCTGGCAAGCTACGCAACTTGAGCCGGCGTGGAGTCTGATCAATACAGAACTCCAGGCCTAATGAGTTGTTTCGCATGATGGCGACTTGATCACTTACAAATCGAAGTCCCTTCAATCGATTGCGGACCGACTTAGGCGTCAGCATTCGCCCTGCAACTCGATCGAGTTCAGCTACAGCCAGCGCATAGTTTTTTGGAACTTGGGTCAGCTTAAACGCTTCCAATTTGTACCAATTAGAACAGCCATCGACACTCACGATGAATACTCCGCGCCGTGGGGCCTGCAAGATGACTTCGGGTGTTGCATTCGTTGCAGTGCTGCCGTCGGTATGGATCACCGCATTGTTTTCTCCATCCTGTAGTTGAACTTGATTGAGAAATGTAGACAGAACGATAGGGTATCGCTTTTGCGAATCTTTGATTGCCAGTTTCGCCCGCACCTTCAGTTCACCCAAATTGTGCCAACGCAATCGATCCCCCTTAAGATCGAAACTCAAAAGCGCACCACTCAAATCAAAGAAATTGCTTCCCAGGTAACGATGGCCATTTAATTGCTCAACGGCAACGCGGCGGCCTCGATTAGTCTCAAAGATCCCTAGATCTTTCCCGACACGAATCAACCATCCGTCTTCAAAACAGAATCTAACTTTGGTTTCGTCAGGTTCCTGCGGGCTGAGCGAAAAAACTTCAAAATTGCCTCCAACCTCAACCTTGACTAGCAGATGTTGAAACGAATTGGACTGAGGAACCGGCCGCGCGACCACTAAATCAAGTTGATCAGGGACAGGACTATGGCAGGCGAGGATACTACCGGGCAACGTCAACAACTCGCGACCGCCAATACCAGATTCATCAACCACCAATAGACGTCGGCTATGCGTCATGCACCACAATCTCGGTCCATCTGCTAAATGGATCCATTTGGATGAAAAATCAGTGACGAAACGCAAAGGACAGGGGTCTTGACGAAGTAGAAGCGGAAGATCCGGTGACCAACTGGTTGAACGAACGATTTCTTTTTTAGGCAAATCCATACGCTGGCGATGGATAACTTCGTCTCCCATCAGCGTCCTTCGAATCAATTCGACGTTTCCTTCGAGGTCGATGCGCCCAACATAGAAAGGATGCGGCAAAGCGTCCAGTAATTTTCTGAAATCTGGATCGCGATCGGTATTTCGTGCCACTATGATCAACGGTTCGGCAAGGTCTGGTTCCTCATCGTTCCATTTCGATTGCAGACGCGAAATCGCATTTCCCGGATGAGCGTCAGGCTCGAGTCGCTCAAGTTGATTCACCAATCCATCTCGCGTGGTGAAATCTTCCGTCCAATACTTGCTGCCTGCGACGGTGATGACTTCAAGTTGCGGGCCGTTTCGACGCTCCTCGGACGCAACTACCGCCAAAGCAAAGGCCGATGCCCGCAGTCGGGTCATTCCCCAAGTTCGAACTCCGTTTTCAATCAATACTCTTCTACGTAGAGCGGTTTGTTGACGAGGATTTTCGCGGCGGATGTAGAGTGCTTGACCATTGGCAATCCGGGCCAGTAAGAGATCCGGATCGGATGCCAATTCCGTGGACAACAATCGTTCAGGGTGGCCGCGATTGGCGATGTCGCTGACACCACTGATTTGAAATTGGTCAAATTCACTTGGGCGTCGTGGCAATGCGATGGTTGACGCCAGGCTAGCGGCCATCTGTGAAAATGGTCCCAGTTCTTCGTCCTGCTTGAGCGACTCGATCAATCTCGAAATGGAGTTTGGCTGCTGCAGGTTTTCGACGTTGGGGGCGGCAGGCAGGCTGTCTAAGCCTGTTCGCCTTCGGAGCCGTACTGTCGCTTCGCGAACGTCAAAGCGACTGAATTGTTCCAAAGTTTGAATCGCTAAAGCGCACTTCTGAATTAACACAACGCCGGGCCGAAAGACACTCACATTGCGATCGGCTGTTGAGAGCTTAAGCCATTGCAACGCATGAGCCGCTTCGACGCCTTCGGTTTCAAGCAAAGTACCAGGGAAATCCTCCATCAATTCGCCCAAAATCGTCGCATATTGCGATATACCTTTTCGCAATTCGGCGGGCAGTTTACCCAACTCAACGATCCAGTCAGCCAGGTCACGATACGAACTGATGCTCGAAGTATTTTGTCTCCGTTTGATCACCGTTAGCAAATCGCCGATACGTTGCGATGCAAGTTCAGAACTCCAAGGATTGCACATTGCATCGACAATAAATAGCACAGCCGTCAAACTGGGTAGGCCCTTACGACGCTCGAAGATAGGCTCGCAAACGGCGGCCAATTGAACCGACAAAGCGGCCGTCCGCTGGGTCTTGGTCCAAAGAATCGCCTCGCCATTGGATGTCAGTTCCCACAAAGTCGGGTTGGGCGAGAGAACATAGTCCGGCAAACTGATTTGAACCTGCATCGGTGTTTACCCACTGTACATGAATCCATCCACCACAGCTTTAATGAGCCCCACCATGATTCCAATGTTCACAATGATTCGAATCAATCCGAAAATTCCGAGAAACCCTTGAGTAAGCAAAGTTGGATCGATCGCCAACAGTATGAAAAGGACTAAGCCATTGGGAACGACGTGCATTAGCAAACCAGCAACAGAACAGAATCGAGGGAAAATCTGTGCAAGCGCCCCCAAAAACATCATGATGAATCCCATGATGATTCGGACGCCATAGAAGAATAACATATAACCCAGTAAAACCTCGCCAGACATGACGGGGCGGGTTGGCATCGACATCAGTTCATTGACTTCGTCCCCCGCATAATAAAAGCGATAGCCGTTGTACATCACAATCAATAGACCAACGATCATCAAAATCTGTTGGGCCAGAGCCATTGAACCCTCGACCATCTGTCGATTGTACATACGGCGTTGATGTCGCAATTCATGAGCCGCATGGTTTAAGTATTCGTCGGCTACTTGTTTGGCACTGGCGTGCTCGAATTGGCCTTCTACGATGACGTCCGGCCGATCGTAATTGATGTACCAGAACTCTGGACCCGCCAACGGGTTTGCAAAGCGATTCGTCGGCTCTTGAGAGGGTAAGTCAGAAAGAAAATTGGTGAGTGGAATAGGTGGTGGACTGGCTTTTCGTGGACTACTCTCGCCTACTAAAACCAACTTACCGCAACGGCAAGCAACCGCTTTACCAATCGCACTGGACGGTACCAACAGTTGTCGCTCGCAATTTTCGCAGGCAACTTCGATGGTGTTCGATTCTTGTTGACTAGGCTGCTTTGCGTCCAGTTTTGGAACGACCATTGGCACACCGCAAGGGCAGTTCACCTCGCGTCCCGCCAAATCAGGTCGAATGAGCAATGTGCGTCGACATTTCGGGCATTGATATCGAATCATAGTGCTGGATTCAGTCCTGATGCATCATCAAGCATCATCTTTACGCATTGGTTTTCAACCGCTTAGAACAATGGCCGCTTACCAGTGGCTCTTCGCCAAGCCGACAATTGCCCCAGGTGAAGGTTCGTATGAGAGATGATCAAAAAGGTTGCCATGTCGCCAACCGTTGGCAGCTCTGCTTCGAAGAATCCAAGCTTCTGTGACTTACTCAATTCATCTGCACTTAACTTTTCGTACAGTTCCGCTGCATTCTTAAACGCCGCCTCGAACGTCTTAATCAACTCCTCTTTAGAAGGATAGTCAGCCCGATTGGTTGACAGCGGTTTCTTGGTGTCCGCTATTTCATTCCACGATGGTGGACAAACACCCTTGCCACCCAACAAGCCCGCAGCGTAATCCGCAGCCGTAGCTAAGTGCGTCAATAGCCATGCCGGGTGATTTAAGCCAGCAGGCTGTTCACACATACTGGCATCATCAATATCAGACAAAATCTGCTTCGCATATCCAATTGTTGCCATAGTATTGCTAACAATAATGCTCATCACTCGTACCTCGACATCCTTAATGGGTCAGAAAATCAATGTTTTGTCCGCTTTGGATTTCTAGATGCTCATTGTATCGGCCGAAGTTAATCCGTCGACAGTGGGCGTGGGAGTAGGAGTGGTGCAGGAATAGGAGCACGAAATACAAAGTCGATTGAACCGTTCACTATTGACAACTTATTAGTAGCTGTTAGTATTTTTGGTCATGAATGATGAAGCCAATCGGAAATTCCAGAAAGAGTTGAACTCGGGTGCGATATCTTTGGTGCTAATGGCACTGATCGCGGACTCGGGACAAGCGATGTACGGATACGAAATCGCCAGACGATTGCCATCTTTGCCCGACGGCGAACTGCCCATGAATGAATCTGCGATCTATCCGGTGTTGAGGTCCTTGGAGCGTCAGGGACTTTTAACAAGCCAAATGAAACCGTCCGATAATGGGCCTCCTCGTAAATACTACGGACTGACACCTTCGGGAGCTCGAACGCTCGTCAAGTGGCGGGTTGCTTGGAATCAGACAAAAGACTTTGTCGACAGAGTTTTGGAGAGCAAGAATGACGACACCATTACCCGCACCGGTTCGAAGCTACCTCGAACAATTTGAGTTGGCACTGAAAGCCCGCCCGGTCACTTCCGTTGAAGATGCACTCAGCGATGCTCGTGAGCATTTGGTTCGGGACTGGGAAGCCTTGAGTCGAACCGAACCACACTTATCGAATGAAGATTTTCAATGTCACTTCGCTGAGTCATTCGGGACGCCCGAGCAGGCTGCAGAGAGCTTTCGTATACCAGGAACAGATAACAGGGTGTTAGGAAACGCACCGAATACTCGCATCTGTTGTCGAAGTTGTGGACGCAGTTATCCGGCTGACTATTTTCCCATCATTCGAATAGGCGCCTATTCAACGTACAAACTTACGCGCACCTGGTGTTACGGTTGCAATCGTCGTCGATGGGTAAGGATCATGGACGATCGAAAGAAGACCAATCTGACTGAGAGAATGGGGATGGAATGCCCTGCCGATCAATTACGCGAGCAAATTCACCATTTTCCTTTTCCTAAATTTGGCATCGCAATTCTGATTGCATTCATAGCGATGCTTGTTGGGTTATCTGCGGGAACTGTTCTGGTGGTCGGCGGAACAGTCTTTGCCATTCAGCCATCAAAACTTCCCTTTGATGTCCCCAAACCTTGGAAAGTTATCAAGAACGATACGATTTCCGCATCCCAGGCGAAAGGAATTGGCAGCAAGTTGAAAGCAAACCTAAGTGGTCTGAACAATACCATCTTGGATCGCAACGGAAGTCAGATTCAGATCAACACACTACGGTGCGTTACATCTGAGGACGCCGATCAAGCTTACGCCGAACTACTCAAGATCAAGAAGAATCCTCGGTTCCTCGGTCGGCACCAGAACACGGTCTTCGAGTTCGTGACCAATGACAATAAGCAAATCCGTACTGCCCTTCTGGCTCGCTATGAACTTGGTATTCAAGCGATGCAAGTTCAATATCAGGTAGCGTTCGATGCCGCTCCTCTTAAGCGTGCTGAGGGGATGGAGTGGAATCGCATGTTCAATCTATGCCTGCAAGCAGAAAAGGGGGAAGCCGATACCCTGGCTCAAATCAACAACGCCAAAAAGCATTTCGATTTTGCCGATCAGTTATCGTTGAGAAACTATGGCATGGGAAGTGTGCCATCGGAGTGGCGTTTGTCTCCAAAAACAAATAGCAACTTAGAACCTGAATTAGGGGCAGTACAATTTGAAGTCAAACCTGACAACAAGAAATTCGATATTGCCTTCATGCATGTCGAAGGTAACGTAACTTGCAGGAGTCTGGGCACCGTTCCTTTCACGGGCGATTCAAAACGATGGATTGCTTCAACCAAAGCGTGGCCCTCGCAAGCTCCCGCCTTCCAAAAGCTGGCTAGCGAATTGGTTGCTGGAAAGAAGAATGATGAAGCGAGACTGCAAGCGATTCTCGATTGGTTCGCTGACAGCGGAAAGCTCAAGTTTGGCGGAACCGTCACAGGCTCGCGTTATGGTTCGGAAAAGGTGCTCAATCAAGGGTTTGGGCACTGTTGGGATTTTTCCGATGTGATGATTACCTTGTGCCGAGCATCAAAATTGCCCAGCCGTCAAGTGTTTGGTTGGCTATATGGTTCTGAAGGTCATGTTTGGGTTGAAGTCTTGATCGACAAACAATGGCATCAAGTCGATCCGACGACAGGAATGGGCTGCGGTAGCGACTATGTACCGTTTGCGATTTCCGATGATGGCGAACCACCTCTGATCTACCTTTCGCAAGTCAAGCTGGCGGTCGCCGATTCTACGCCAGCCAATTGACCGTTACCACAACCGAATAGCAGATTTCAGCCAAGCTACTGCAAGCGGTTTACGTAGATGTTAAAAGAACCTGGAGCGCTCTTGGTCGCGACATTCGACAACAAAGCTCATTGACCAAAATCTCACGCGAAGACTTTGCTAAACTAGCAAAACGCAGTGACGCGAACCGATCGACTTCAAAGGCTTGGAAGTCAATCCCTAAGAAGCAGCTATCCAATAAGCACTGCTCCAAGATGGTTGGACATGCAGTCGAAACGCACCACAAAAAAAGCAACCGGCAGAAATTGCCGGTCGCTTTGATATCACAATTTGTGGCTGTCTTGTTAGGCTAGTCTTACTGCAAATTACCGCCTTGGCCTTGCTGGCCGATACCGCCACCACCGAAGCCTGCACCACCTTGGTTTTGTGTTGTTGAAGTACCGTTCACGAAGTTGAAGGTAGTAACCTGTCCAACGTCCGTGAACAAGGGTGATATGCCTAGTCGCACATAGCGACGATCTGCAGAAACAACACCAGCCGGGCTGAACATAGGAATACCTGAACTCAAAGTGGTGATCACTGGACGATAACCAATGTTACCACTTACCGGGAATCCGTTGTTTGCAATTGCTTGTCGGTTTTGCTTGTCGTTTTCAGCGTTCTTCTTTTGCTTGTCGTAGTCATAGCTGCTGCCGGAGTAAGCCACCGCAGCACCAAGTTCAAGTCGAGCACGTGCAGCTTTGGCAATATGAGCAGAAGCGATTGGCTCTTGACGATGGCCGTTCTTTACAGCCACTTGGATCAAGTTGTCCTTTTCGCCAATCTCCAATTGCTTGACATAGTACTTTTGATCAGGTGTACCATAGTCAGTGTAAATTTCTACGGTCGCTTTACCACCAGAAACTTCACCCCAAATACGACGCACGAGGATGTCGTACTGGCCAGAGAAACCTTGGGTGCAAACGTAATACTCGGAGATACCGCCAACTTTTGAGGATTCACTCAGGCTGGATGCATCACCAATCAGAACTCCACCGCCAATGGTACGTGGGTTTGATAGTGAACAGATTGTGCCAGCGGGTTCCTTAACTCGAATATCCAAATCGGCCTTGCCGGTCCAGTTAACGCGAACCACGATGTCTCGTTGTTGAGCAGCCTTAACTGCCTTGTCGAAATCATCGGCTTCGGTCGTTTTGCCACTATTCTTTAGCCGAACAACGGTTTCACGAGCCAGCAGACTAGCTTCGTCAAACAGATGGGAATCACGCTTTGGCCAAGCCTTGCTTAACACGCCCAAGCATACCCACTCAAGACTGGCGATGTCCTTTGTTTCTTTTGCAAGCGGCAAAGCCATTGCAAAGACTTCGTGGCTGTAGGGTTCTACTTTGGAAATGTCTTGCAACAATTCGAGTGCATCAGCCTTCATGCCTTTGTTGACGAAGTGCTTGGCCACACGTAGTGCATTGTCAGAGCTTCCGTCGAAATCGATCGAACTGAGCATAAGTCGTTTGATATCAGCGGCTGGATAGTTACAACCTTCCATTGCCAGAGCCAGGGCTTGGTACATCCAAGGTTGTGGATAGCCGGCACTCATCAAACCACCAACCAAATCGATCACTTGTTGGAACTCAGCCTTGGCTTTGTCCTGTTCTTTCGTTCTCCAGAAACCTGCCGCAGCATCAACGCGAGCCTGAATCAGTGCGTCCACTTCGACATCCAGGGCCTTGAGGTCTTCTTCGGTAGCTTTGTCATATCTTTTGACGAGTGCAGCGACATCAACTGGGGTGTTCGCCTTCGGAGACTTAACTTCGGCAGCTTTGTCAGCAACTTTCGCAGCCTTGGAATCCGATTTGGCTGAAGTCTTTGGCAGCGGGGTTACAGCCTTAGCATCAGACTTGGGGGACGCCTTGGTTTTGGCAGAGTCGTCTGGAACAGCAAACATACCGCCCATGCCACCCATACCTCCCATGCCACCGCCCATACCCCCCATGCCTCCCATGCCTCCGCCCATACCACCCATGCCTCCCATGCCGCCACCCATGCCTCCCATGCCGCCGCCCATGCCTCCCATGCCACCGCCCATACCGCCCATCATGCCACCCATGCCGCCGCCACCGGACAGTCGGAGCATGGTTGGCGTAACAACAAGGTCACCCACTGGGTAAACCTTGATCTGCGGTTCTTCATCAGCATCAGTTTGCGTGGTAATCAACAGCACTTCATCGCGGAAGGTATAGGTACATTCAACCGTATCAATTTCGCGAAGAACCAAACGTAGAGCACTTCGTAGGCTCATGTCAGCCGGAAGAGCAGGAACGTTGATCTGAGTACTTGGGTCAACACCATCGGCTTCCAGCACAACACGATTCAAGCGAATAGGAATCTTATAGCGAGTCGAAATGTCTTCGATCACTTGCTCGAGTGTCATGTTTACATACTCGAAGTCGCCGACGGGTTCTTTTAACTTGGCATTGATCTTTTGTTCTGCTTTCGCGTTGCTAGAACCACCGACCAGGTTAACCGAGCCATAACGTTCTTTACGGGCATCAATCTTCTTCCATTGTTCGAACGATGGATAAACGATCGGCATATCCGGATCTGGTGGAACCGCAGCGGTTTCCACAGCCCGCATGTTATCGACGAAGCCTTGTTCACGAGCTTCATACGATCGTTGAAGAATCGAATAGTTGGCTTGCAACGATGATACTTCACGCATGGTGCGTTCAAGTTCGGAGTCGGGCAGCAAACGCTCAACTTCTGGCGAGACTTCCTTCGAAGCCTGAAGATACTTACGTTGCTTCAACAAGTAATTAAATTGCTCTACGAGTTGCTTAATCGATTCATCGCGACGGTTCATTTGAGCAAGAACACGCTGATTGCTGTCCTCTTGAGCGATGATTGCCTGCGATCGCTCAACGCGGTCACGATGTCGGGCTGCTTCGACCGCTGCGGCCTGGGTAACCGTGCGGACTTGCGAAATCAATTCGGACCGTTTGGTAGGATTGAGGTTGACGGACATGTCAATCTCTTCGAGCAATCCCTTCAGACGGAAGATGGCGTCTTCTGGATTGCGTCCCATCTCTTTGCGAATATCGTTCAGTTGGACACGAACGGCTTGCTCTAGACTCTCGGCAGCGACCCGACGATCACTTTCTTCAAGATCCAACAGACTGCCACTGCCGCTGGATGCGCCAGCCGACTCTGCTGCAGGAGCCAACAAAACTGGAGGCTGAGCTACAGGTGCATCACCAAAAGGTTCTGGTGCAGGTGTCGATTCTGGAACAACGGCTTCCACTTCAGCTTGGGGGTGGTTCAGGATCACCAAATGGATTGTCCTGAGCGACGAACATCATGAACTTGCCCGCAGGAATCGAGTCCGAAGCTTTCTTCTTGGCAGCATTCAAGAGTGCCACTGCTTCTTCATTGTTGGGATCACGCTTGAGGGCTTCTTCGGCAATCTTCTTAGCGCCTTCATGATCGCCGGTACCAAGGGCCAATCGTCCAGACTTCACTAGGTCTGCGGCTGTTTCAGCCAGTGCGTAACTCATCGCTCGCAAACCGTCCGAACCAAGAGCAGGCAATGTAATGCCACCATCTTTTTGTGCCGATTCAATCACGGCCGGCAAGAATGCAAGGTCTGGGTTATCTTCTTCCGGCTTGACAGCCCAAGTCAAATCAATCGACTTGCCGGCAACGGAACCGTGAACGACAAACTTACCAGCTTCGGGTGTTCCGCTGGATTTTCCGATCACCACAGAATCGCGGTCCAAACGAAGCGGTGGCATACGCTTTGGAAAATAATTGGCAAGTGCCGTTGGAGCCTCGACTTTTTCAGGCCAAACAACTGGAATCGAAACGCTCGATCCCAAGACTTTACCAATCAACTGTGTTGATTCTTCAATCTCAGAACGATTTAGAAAACGTCCGCCCGAGTTGTTTGCCAGGGCAGCCAAGTTACCAACATCCACTGCTGGTCCGATTGCCAATGAAGAGACAGTGACTTTGGCTTCGACCAACGCATCAACCAATTGAGCATGCTCGGAAGCGCTCAACAGACGGCTGCGGTTGATTCCATCGCCAATGTAAACGATCGTTCGTTGTGCTTGAGTGTTTGAAAACTTGCCCAGTGCAGTTCGCAATGCCAAACCAAGGTTAGTCGTTCCGAGTGGAATGCGCTTCTTCAGCTTGTTGATTCCGGCTTCCCACTTGCCATCAGTGGCTGAAACTAAACCGCCAGAAAGATCTACCGTTTCCACATCACAGGCCAAGAGTGCGACTTTGGCATTCAATGGTAGATTGGCGGTCAGTTCTTCCAGCACTTCCATCGATTCGCGACGGATCGCGCCGGTCTGCGAAGCGGAAGTATCAATGACGACAACCACTTCAACCTGGTCAGCCATCGGAACATCTGTTCGCTCGTCAGCCTTGACTGACAATGCAAAGAACTGATCTCCCGAGGCATCTTGGAAAGTGGCCCAGCGACTGCTACTACCTGTGGAAGGCCCACTGGCAAACGACGCCAGCGGCACCATGGCAAAAGCCAAAACAACCCAAAGCGGTTTCGTAAATAACATTACTGCCAACTCCCAATGCCTCGATGAGATAACGCGGGTAAAACGCCAGTTTAGACTAATCGAAAGGTCCTAAACTACCCCAACCCAATTGATGTTTTGGTAAACACGTCAATCTAGACGCAGACGGAAAAAAAGATTCCCAGCTTTGCATTCTATTTGCCTCTGTCCGACCCCGCTACAAAAATCAGTCGAAAATGCAGCACAACAGGTCACTTAGTTCCGTCTGCGATGCCTAGATTGGACATGATCAAACCTCTTCAGCATATAGCGTGCCAAAGCGAAAAACGCCAATCTACGGCAAAACCAGCAAGAACGGTGTAGCATTTTGCTTCAGTGTTGCAAAATGCTGCGATTTGGGGGTAGAAATTATCCGCGTGACGCAAATGTCTGCCCGCGACCCTGAGAGTGATCTCGAGCACAGCCGCTCACAAAACGATTCCCATCAACGAACCAACGAAGTTGCATTTCCTGAGCCTGCGAAATACCAATTCGCGAACTGGTTCGAGAACCCCATGTCCTGTTTTCGATTGTTGAGGCTTCAATCCAAACCCGTTGGCTATCGAGGAGATTCTCGCCGTCCATCGTGCGGTCAACGGCTAGCGCTTGACACAATCGTGCCGGTCCAGTGGCCAGAGATGGTGAATTCCCACGATGCAATCTCATCCTTTCCATTCCCTCGATCGGTTCGATCGCTCGGATCAAGACAGCAGCCCCAATTCCCTCATCCTCTGTGACGATATTCATGCAGAACTTGGCGTGGATAGGATACACATAAAGTGTTCCAGCCGATTTAAACATCGACGCGTTCTTGCGCCCCGGACCACGGAAAGAATGACTCGCCGCGTCGCCATCGGATAAATAGGCCTCCACTTCAACGATCAACCCAGACAATCGTGTGCCATCTTCAAGCTGTCTGACCAGAAGCTTGGCGAGCAAGTCTTGTGCAACGGTGATGGTTGGTCGTCGATAGAAATCAGATCGCAGTCGCATAAGATTGGCAAAAGGCATCCGGTTAACGTCAATCGCAAAACCAAAGGTTGCATCAGCCAGAACGCGATAGCTTCCGGTTAAGCGGACGCCAATGCAGATTCAACACCAAATTCTAAGATGGACAAAGCACTGTGCTAGTGCTTCATCCAACTTTGATTTTGGGATTGAGTGTCGCACAACTGTCTCAATTGTTGCAGCTACAACGGCATTGCCCAGAAGTAAGTTGCGGTCGACATCAGTTGAACCGTTGCCGCGCGTCTGTCCCAGGGTAAATGGTCCTTCAGTGCAGGGGCACAGCTGCCAGGACGGAAATGCCCCAGCGCATAACGAGGCTCAAATGGAGACTGCAGCGTAGTCAGATACGGCAATAAAGTCATGGTGGTGATGAACCTTACGCCTGAAACCAAAGGTTGGGCTATGCCCCATCGCACATGGCCATGGCGTTCAAGCATCGCATCCTCAAAGTAGATTGGATAGTAACAGATGTTGGATGGCGACCAATGAACATCGTGTCCAATCATACCTCGTGACAGGCCGTCCGGAAGTGGAACTGAACCTGGCATGCGTGATAGCGCGGTGTCTTCGGGCAGCAAGCCAGTACCAATCGACTTGGTGGCGATGTTCGTTGCCGTGACCTTTGAATCGAGCAAACCGAGCTTTACCGGGGCTAACTCTTTCTTTCCATCTGACTTGATTTTTTCATCTTCATTCTTTTTGGCATCACTATCTTTGTCGGATGATGCATTCTCTTTCTCTGCATCGTCTTTGTCATCGAGCTTTTTGAATTCATCCTCAAGCTTATCCAAATCCCTGGCTTTGTTACCTTGCTTGGCGGAGTCTACATCACTTGGGCTTGAATCGGACTTAGGCGGCTGGACCATGGCAATGCGACGTGTCGAGACTCGAAGACCGTCATTCGATGTCAATTGCACAGGCAGCTTTGCCACTCCGCCGTTAGCGATTTGTACGCTTGGCGAAGATGTCACTTGTTGGCCAAGTGCCATGGATGGCACTTCGATTGCCATTCCAAAAAATAAAGAGGATGCGGCGAGAAGTTTACTGAGTTGAGCGCGAATCATTTTGGGTTGCATCTTCCTTTACTCCGAGGCGAACAAGTAAGGATTGGAGTAATCGCCTAGGAGGCGGTTGACACTTGGACGATCCATCTATCCCTAAAATTCGGCCCAAAAAGCCGCGCACAACAGGATGTTCAAGGCTCGCCCTACAACCGGTACATCCCGATGTTTCAAGTGGCTTTGCTAGCGTCGTCCGACGAGAGGCTTGTGAATTGCAAGTTACAGGTTTACCACAATTGGCGTTTATGGATGGCGTTTGCGAAAAATTTTCCCAAATGTAGGTCTGAAATGCTGCAGTACGCAGAAACGGGCGGCGAGTGATCTTGGCGAAACGCCTTCGGGCTCGTCCCGATGGGTTCACGTTTGGCAACCAGCAGAACCGGTGCTTGACCGCGCGAGCTTGCCTTCTGGCTTGTCCAGATGGAAGCGCATTTCCAATCGCGAACGTTTTTCGGTAAAACAAACCCGATACCGAATGGCGTTCCAGATGCCGATCCATTCAACGATTCCTTAGTTCCATCAACATTCTGGTTTCCAAACTTAAACCCATCGGGGCAAGCCCGAAGGCGACCCCAAAATCAAATCGCAAGGCTACGGTTCAAATAAAAAACGGCCAATGAAAACATTGGCCGTTTTGTCTTTTCATTTTGTCGTTAGGAAATCTACTTGTTGGTTGAGACAAACTTTACTTGACCGCGTGGCAACTTCTTGGCGATCAGTTCGACCAATTCACGATCCGAAGTAGACAGTCGGTTCATCGGTACACTGCAGAACTTACCATTGGCTTTCAGCAATCGCACTTTGTCCGGATGTACTTCATGCAATGTAGCAGCTACCGCGAAATTGCCAGTGTTGTCCTTCCAAACGCGTGTTGTCTTGAAGGCATCAGCAAAAGGATCTGCTTGAGGAGCAGCCTCTTCAGCTGGTGTATCAGCCGCTGGTGTACCAAAGAGATCATTGAGATCTGCAGCTGGTTCAACTGCCGAAGTCGGTTTTCCAAAAAGGTCATCGCCATCGCCAGCTGGTACATCACCGACAGGAGCGTCTGCAGCAGGAGCATCGGCCGGTGGGGCGCCGAACAAGTCATCACCACCAGGTGCAGGTGCATCTCCGGCAGGTGCGTCCGCGGCAGGTGCATCTCCAGCTGGTGCGCCAAATAAGTCATCGCCAGCAGGTGCAGGAGCATCACCGGCAGGTGCATCCGCTACTGGCGCATCACCAGCAGGAGCACCAAACAAATCATCGGCTGGTTCCATCTTTTCAGCTGGAACATTTTCTACCGGCGCAGCATTGTCGGCCGGAGGATTACCAAACAGATCATCGGCTGCCGCTGGGGCAGCATTATCAGCGGGTGCTGCGTTCTCAGCTGGTGGGTTTCCGAACAGATCGTCAGCCGGATTTGCAGGAGCTTCATTTGCAGGAGCTTCTACTGCTGGCGGTTCAACCGCAGGTGCTTCATTGGCAGGTGGGTTTCCAAACAAATCATCCGCTGGCATGTCCGCCTTTGGCGCTTCGGCCTCTGGTTTGGCCGGCTCGTTCGGGAACGGGTGGTCTGCAGGTTTGGGTGATTCAGCGGGTTCCTTAATCGATTGCTGTGGAACCGCCTTGGGAGTATCTGAGGGACTTAACTCCGATGGTTTGCTTGCTTGCGGTGCAACGGTTGGAGGCACATTCGTCGGCGGAGCAACTGGGTCAACAATTTGACCGATTGCATTGGACTCTTGGGGCATTGGAGCCACAGTCGTACTATTCGACTCGATAGCCGGACTGACAGGAACGCTGTCGGTCATTGGTACTGGGTAACCTTGAACGATCGAGCCTTCACAACAATTCGTCGGTGCTTCAGAGACTACTGGGCAACCGACCGTCGAGGACTCAACAACTGGGCATTCGCAGGCAACTGGGCAACTGCACGAGGAAGCGCCTCGGCTTAGCAGTTTTCGAAGCAATCCACGCCCAGCCCAAGCAGGATTGAAAGTTAGCAACACTGTCAGAGTGGCCACCGTCGAACATCGTAACCAAAATCGAAAACTTCTTAGACATTAAGCCATCTCCCCGGTCTGCCGGTCCGTAACTCGAAGAAAAAGGTGTAATTGTGCCGAATATCCTGGATATGCTAGTCAGACTAGTGCTTCCGAGCAAGCATTTAGTTATTGTTCCTAAACTGCTAAACTGGTATTTCTCAGTTTTACAGGACTTACATCAATGCCCCCAATTTTAAGGGGAATGGCGTCGAAACCCCTATTTGGGATAGTTGGTCACGCATAGCTCAATAGTGCGCGTTGGGCGCGAATAAGCAAACTGGAACGCTAGAAAAAGATCGGGATTGTAGGCAAGAAAACGCGAATTTACCGACTGTGCGCTCCCTTCCCCACCGGCAAGAAAATGTGAACCGATGTTAAGCAAGCTGTTGGCCTTCATTTTTCGTGGTTGGAGCCTCGAGCGAAAAAGCTTGTTGTTTATCGGTTTTTCGCTTTTGGTCTCAATCTGTGCCTCCTTTTGGTACATCCAATCAGTCGCCGAAGGACTTGTAAAACAGACTACCCGGCAAATCGCTACCGACTATGCGAACTTCAAAATTACTTGGGCTCATCGAAGTCTTTTCAAGTCCACGACCTATACACGGGACGTGTTGGGTGTGTTTGAAGAAATGCTGGACAATCCAGATTATCGTGTGGATATTCCTGATGCTTGACCCTATCAGCCGGCATCAATCGCTGTCGGATTCGCCGGGACCAAAGAATGACGAAGAGCGAAAGAA